>LOJH01006748.1:0-20907 GCA_001685095.1 Ellobius talpinus | reverse complement strand
GACCTTTGGAAGAGCAGGCAATGCTCTTAACCACTGAGCCATCTCTCCATCCCCATCCCCTCTGTTTTCATGGCCTCTGCCCCACTCCACACAACACACACACACGTGCACATACAGTAATTAAAAACTGATATCTGCATGTGAGAGGGAACGTAAGGCTTTTGCCTGTCTGAAAATGGGCCACCGCACTTAATATAATAATTTCCAAATTCATCGGTTTCTCTGAAATTTTCGTGGTTTCATTTTTCTTTATGAATGAATAAAATCCCATTGATCATATGCACCACACCTGCCTTGTCTGTTCTTCTATTGATGAACATCTGAGTTGACTTCACTTCCTTGATATCCTGAACAGAGAAGCTATGAACATGGATGTGGAAGCACCTCTATGGTAGGATATAGACCATGGGTATATGATGTAGATCCTAGGGTACATGATATAGACCTTTGGGTATATGGATGTGGACCCTTGAGTAATATGATGTAGATAGACCCTTGAGTATATGGATGTAGACCCTTGGGTATATGATGTAGACCCTTGGGTATATGGATGTAGACCCTTGAGTATATGGATGTAGACCCTTGGGTATATGTTGTAGACCCTTGAGTATATGGCTATAGACCCTTGGGTATATGATGTAGACCCTTGAGTATATTGATGTAGACCCTTGGATATATGATGTAGACCCTTGAGTATATTGATGCAGACCCTTGGATATATGATGTAGATAGACCCTTGGGTATATGATGTAGACCCTTGAGTATACGGATATAGACCCTTGGATATATGATGTAGATAGACCCTTGGGTATATGATGTAGACCCTTGAGTATATGGCTATAGACTCTTGGGTATATGATTAGACCCTTGAGTATACCTGGGACATAAGTCTATTTTTAGGTTTGTTTTTTTTTTTTGAGAAACCCCATCTTGGTTGCCATAGTGACTACATCAGTTTGCATTGCCACCAACAGTGAATAAGGGGTCCTCTTTTCTTATCTCCTCACCAGCATTTATTTGTTGTCTTTTGTGTTCTTATCCAAACCAGAAGAGGGATGGGGCAGGGAAGCTGAAGTGATGATTCATTGGTCAATAGTGCTTGCTTCTCTTCCAGAGGTCCCCAGGTAATGCCATTCCTAGCACCATGTTGGGTGATGTCTTTGTTACTATTCTATTGCTATGAAGACACACCATGACCAAGGCAACTAATATAAGAGAAAGCACTTAATTGGGGGCTTGCTTACAGTGTCAGAGATTTAGTCCATTATCATCATGACAGGGAGTATGGTGGCAAAGAGCCAGGCACTGGAGCTGAGAGTTACATCCTGATCCATAGGCAGACAGAGAGAAGAAGACAATAGACCTGGCTTGGGCTTTTGAAACCTCAAAGCTCCACCCCCACTGACACACTTCCTCCAGCAAAGCCACACCTCCGAATCCTTCTAACCCTATCAAAGAGTACCATTCCTTGGTGATTAAGCATTCAAATATATGAGCCATGGGGGCTGTTCTTATTCGGACAGTTACAGGTGGCTCACAAGCACCCATAACTCCAGCTCCTGCTCCTCTTCTGGTTCCTGAGGGCTCTGTACTCATGCACACACACGCGTGTGGACACACACACACATAAGAATAAACAGAATTTTTTAAAGAGCACAAAAGACTAGGGATGTAGCTCAGTGGGAATGCATTTGGCTAGCATCGAAAAATGCCCCATCTTCCAGCAGCAACAGTGGCTGAACAAAACACTTATCCAGGCTGTTACCTACAAAGGCCGTTTCCTTCCAATGCTCCAGAAGGGGTCAAAGGTGAGGGAAGCCCCTGGTGTCTGGAGAGTGTGCCTTGTACCTGAATGTCTCCTTGTGTGATTCTGCTTTGCTACTCAGAGATTTCAGGTGGTACTACGGGATGCTCAGGTCACACGCCACAGAATTGGGCTCTGTAGATTTTCTCATTTTACAGATTACGTAATTATTATTGTAAGATGATTGACACGAACATAGAGTTTATTTGCCAGCACTCCTGAGCGTCAGGAAGCAGTCACGGGTCTCAGTGGGCTGAAATGAAGGTGTCGTGGTGACAGACCAGCTCCTTCTGAAGGCTCCAAGGGAGAATATTCCAGTTGACAATGGTCATTGTACCCTCCGTCCCCAGCCAGCAGGGCATCGTGTCTGCTCCTGTTATGCTTCAGTCTGCTCCACCCTTCATCTGTCTAGGACCATCTGTGATGACAGTGGCCCACCAGCATAACGTATGATCATCTCCAACTCCCAAGCCTTTCATTTAACCAACTGTAAAAACTCCATCCATGCCCCGTGCGGAGGGCCAGGGACCCATGGCAATAACACAGCAGCCACTTCTGGAAGTCTCTCTGGCTGTCACACGTGAGGACTTGCTGAGCTCCCTGCCCTGGGCAGCAGTCCATGTTGACATGCCCGTGGAAGAGACTGAGCCTCTGAAGCCACCACTGTTGGGAGGCTCTCTGGGAAAGGTGAGCTCCAGCCTTTACAGCTGCCGGTTTCCTCCGGTCCATCTTCCCCTGGACACCCACAACCATTCCATATCCTGTGTCCATAGTTAGTACTCAGAAGGACAGCTGCATCCTGGTCGCCGGCTGAGAGAGAGCGGTCGCGGAGAGTGTCTCAAGGAAGACCTTGCTCAAAAGCGAAAGACTTCCCACGTAATGGCTTTAACTTGGCCTCAGTGGTTCAGATTTGCTGTGTTTTCCTGCTGACAGAGCATGGGGATTTAGGGAGGATTAAGGTAAGTCTTTAGGAACAGATGAACATTTAGGGTGTGTTTTACCCCATCTGCTAACACTCTCTGGAAACGCCCTACAGACCCATCTGAAGGTGAGCCTCGTGAATGCCCCCAGTGTTTTCCTACCCAATCAAGTCGTTAATCAAAATTAACTTTCCCAAGTCCACCTTTTGTCAACTTGACGCCAAAATACATCACTTTATGAAATAATATCCCTTCTCTGGTTCCCACAGGCTGGTAGCCACCTCCTACCCCAAGGTGCATCCATTATAGAGTCTAAAACTCCATGGTCTTCCATAGAAGTTTTAGCAGCTTAAAACTTCAGCCTAAAGTCTCTTGAAAATCAAGGCCATCTCTTAGCTGTGGACCACTAAAGCTTAAACAAATACCATGTAATTTGAAACACATGCACAGAGTAAATGTTCCCATTCTAAAGGGGACAGAAGAGATCCTAGCAAGGAAAAGGGATCAAAGCAAGGCAAAACCCAGCAGGGAAAACACCAAATCGTGAAGCTCCGTGTTGGGCATCTGGAGATCTTGGCGATCACCTGGGTACCCGCAGACTGGAAAGCCCCGCCCCTTCTTTTCCGACACCATCACACATGTAGCCGCTTTTCTTAGTGGGGGAGCTGGACTCACTCTTTGCCTGCAGCTTCCATCCACGGACATCTCATGCTCCTTACGTTTCTGCCACAGCCATTGCAGCCTAGGCTGCATTTCACCTTCACAGATCCCCAGAACACCCTCTCTGGGTTCACCAGGGAACCTAGCCTGGCCACACACTGCCCGATGTTGGAAGCTTTCTCAAACATTGGTGCAAGCCTCTGTGACCCTGTAACTTTTGCGTTTTGCATGTCTGCAAAGCCATCACCATGTGGGCGGTGCTGTTACATTCTGTTGCCAGCTCCCTCTGATCCCACAGATAGAGTGGCCCCTGTGTGCCTTCCTGGCTGAACCCTGGAAAACACCTCCTTAGGCGATTGCTTTCAGGCAGGGAGCCCCTTCAACTGATTTGCAGTTCAGGCTTTCTACTTTAAAATTACTTCATTTTCACAAGCTGGAACCTTTGATGGATGGAAGGTTGCCTTGAAGGCACCTTGCCTATTTTTTCAGTACAAAGTGAAAGGTATTTATTGGTTTATTTTTTGTGTGAAGGGTGCTTATGTGTGTTAGACTGTGTGTTGTACACATGCACATTCTTGTGGCAAAAAAATAGAGGGAGCTCTGGAGGTCATAGGGTTAGGTGTCTTCTTCAGTCTCTATTTTTAATTACTTTTTTTCTTTCCTTCCTTCAGTCCTTCCTTCCTTCCTTCCTTTCTCTCTTCTTTTGAGACTGTTTTCCAGTCTGTCTTAGAACTCACTATATAGAACAAACTGGCCTTTAACTTACAGAGATCCTCCTGACTTCTATAATTAAGGGCATGCACCATTCTGTCCAGCATAAATATGAAATACTTTTCTTACTGATAAACACTTCAAAAATTTATTGAGGCAGGATCTCACTGTTTAGCCATGGCTGTCCTGGAATTCACTCTGTAGACCAGGTTAGCATTGAACTCACAGAGATCCACCTGCTCCTGCCTCCTGAGTGCTGGGGTTAAAGGTGTGTGCTCTTCATCTTATTTTTTTGAGACAGAGTCTCTCACTAATTTGGCTGACTGACAGTGAGCTCCAGGAACCTACCTGTCTCCACCCTTCCTATAGATGGAAGTTTCTGTCCTACCCAGTCCCACAGCTGTTCAGTCCCAAAGAAACACACAGGCTTATAATACTTATAAATTGTTTGGCCTATTAGCTCGGGCTTATTATTAACTAGCTCTTATAACTTAAATTAACCCATAATTCTTATCAATGTTTAGCCATGTGGCTTGGTATCTTTTCTCAGTAAGTCATTCTCATCTTGCTGCCTCTGTGTCTGGCTGGTAACTGCATCTCTCCTTTCCTCTTCCCAGAACTCTCCTAGTCTGGTCACCCTGCCTATACTTTCTGCCTGCCTACTGACCAATCAATGTTTTATTAAACTAATACACGTGATAAATCTTTACAGTGTACAGGAACATTGTCCCACAGCACCCTTCCCTGAGTGTTAGGATCATGGGCATATGCTGCCATACCCAGCTTTTGTGCGAGTGTTGAGAGTCTTGACTGAGGTTTTGTGTGTGCCAAGCACCTCTCTGATGAGCCATCTCCCAGATCTGAGAGGTTTCTTTTTTGTCACACTAATCTCATTAACAATTATAGTTGCTTCTTCCACGTCTGCCTTGGCTGCACCTTTGAATTTGCTCCTGGCTCTCTTCTGCACCAAACTTAACAGTTCCCTTTTTTGTGTCTTTCTGCTCTCCCCCATTATAGATCTGGCCAAGGGCAGTGAGCAGTAGCTGTGCCGTGTTTCCTCTGCTGAACACTCACAGCCGTTGCTCTTGAATCTAGTGTCACTCAGCTTCTGAGGATGGAGAGACTATAGCTAGATTCTGTGTCAGAATGGCCGCCAGCCCAGCCTATACAGACTCCCTGTTCTCTGAAGCCTTGTGAGCCTACCCTCTTCTGTGTGCCTTTCTCTCAAGTCTGTTCTTCAGAATTCCCACCACAGAGGACCACCAAGCTGTACTTACAGAATGCCGTGGCTTCTGTAACCCGTAGCTCTGCACTTCTCCAAATTCCTTCCACAAACCAGTTTTGAAGGCTGATGAGCCCTGTGGTCAGAGCACCCAACTTCTTGATCCCTATTTTTCTGTCTTTGCTTTTCTCATCATTTTGGCCAAATTCCCAACAAAAAGCAACTAAAAGGAAAGGCTTGTTTGGGCTCACTGTCAGAGGAATGCATTCTATTGTAAGGGGAATCAGGACAGGGTTGGGACAGGATTGGGACAGGGACAGTTTAGGTCGTAGAAGCAGAAGCTGGCAAAGGCCAATGTCCATCTTGCATTCTCCCTTTCTCCTCTTTGTTTGGCTCAGAACCCCAGCCCATGTGCCTGGGAAACTGAGCAGGGACCTCGGAGCAGACCGGACTGAAACTGCAGTAGGCTACAGAGAGCACCTGGCTAGGAAGAGAGGTCACTTAGATAACCCAGCCTTGGTTTCTTAATCTGAAAATTAAGATCAACTCTGATCTAGAACCTGCCTGGCTGGTGCTGGCTCAACTGGCTGGTCTTCGGAGTCCAATCCCAGACCCTCTGAGGTCTTGTACACATATGCATAATTAAAAACAAGCTAAAATCTTATACATACATGCATAGAGATGTATTATATGTGCATGCATATGTGTGTCTATATAGTCCCTGCCCATCATCTTCCTCTGTCACATGGGACTTGCAGGTTTTGACTCACAGGAGACCCTTGAGATAGATAGTGTGTGATACAGTTTGTTAACCTAAGGACTGTATTCAGGAATGGACTGCTGGGCAAGACCAAGGCACACTTCCTCTGCTGCTGACTTGCGGAGGCGTGCAGGAGGAAGTATTCATGAAACAAGCTTTTTCTCTCTCCAGAATGCTCTATCATGGAGAAGCAGAAAGGCCTCGCTGAGGGATGCAGGTGTTCGTTCCTCAGGTCACAGCAGCTGCTCTGGCTGTCTTTGCTCTCCTCCTCTAGAGGAAGAAGCTTAGCATGGTGGCTGAAGGGAACAAAAGCACAGCTTGGGTTCTGGGGGCTGCACACCTGTCACACTCACCGCTGATGTCACGGGTGGACCTTCGTGGGGTCGTACCCAGGTGTGGTGGCTGTCCCTCCCATATCTGGGTACCTCATTGTGGAATGGCACTGGGCCTGCCTTCTCCAGGGGGTGACAACTGCTTCTGGACCCCAGACTGTCTGGGTCCTGTCACTTCTAAAGGCTTGAGGTCAAGGGGGAGCTCTGAGTCTGTAAGAAAGGAAACAACATGATCCCCTACGCTCAAGTTGATGTTTCTTTGCTGATGTCTTAGGGCAGCTCAGCCAGTCCCTGGAGGCAAAGCCAGGAGCGGTATGTAGAACATGAAGGGCTGCTCTGACTGCTGAGCTTGGAGCCAGGAGCAGTGGGCAGAGCAGGTAGGGCCCACTGGTGATGTCAGAGCCTGGAGCAGTGGGCAGAGCAGGAATGGCTCACTGCTGATGTCAGAGTCAGGAGCAGGGGCAGAGCAGGCAGGGTCCCCTGATGAAGTCAGAGCCAGGAGCAGCAGACAGAGCAGGCAGGGCCCACTGGTGAGCTCAGAGCAGGAGCAGTGGGCAGAGCCCACATGGCTCACTGGTGATGTCAGAGTCAGGAGCAGGGGCAGAGCAGACAGGGTCCCCTGGTGATGTCATAGCCAGGAGCAGTGGGCAGAGCAGGCAGGGCCCACTGCTGAGCTCAGAGCCAGGTGTGCAGGAATGCATCTCATTGCATTTTCCTAGCCATCACCTTGGCATAAAGGGGGAGATGCCTTCTCCCTTTTTCTCCCTCAATGAGGTGTCCACAGACATGCTGGTGGGTCATTGTTAGGGACCACCATTGGTGTTTGCTGAAGGAAAACTTTCCCGCCCTTTATCACCCCAAGCCAGCACCCATGAAGGATGGGGAGCACAGCTCTTTAGTTCTTTCCCACTGAAGTGATCCTTCCATAGCAACTGGATCGCACCGCCGTCTCCACGGGCAATAGATACCTTATGAACTAGAGTGCAGGACTCGGGTGTGTGTGGATAGACGTTCTGGAAGGGCTGGGTTTGAAGTGAGGCCTAGCCTCCACCCCTGCTCTGTGCATGGCTTCAGAACTAGGCCGCTTCCTGCCTGGGGACTGTGGTTCTGACCCCAGGTATTGGCCACACAGTAGCATCTATGTCTCAGCTTTGTGGACCTTCTATGGGATAGGGTGGCAGGTCCCCTTCTCTGGCTTAAGGATGTGACAAAGCAATACCCGATGGTGTGTGGCAATGTACCTGACCCATGGAAACAGAGTTGTACGGACCTAGTCCTTGTCGCCATTGTCTGTGCAGATGCGCAAGTCCTGCCTGGTGAATAAGAACGGTCGGACTCTCCCCTCTGTCCAGCAGAACGTCATCCCCTCCCCTTGTCTCAGCCCCACCCTCCATCTTCAAAGTCCCCAGAGCGCTCTCAAAGAGTTCAACTCATTCCCAGATTAGAGAGAGGACACTCACAGACTGGGAGCCCTTCCCTTCTGTTCTTTCCACTTGTCTATGGAGGACCCCAAACTCCGACCACAAGCCCACTCTGGAACCTGGGCTCCGCGTGTGGAGGTGGATGCCCTCGGAGATGGGCATTGGCTTGTTCCCAGGAGTTCTGTGGTTCTCCTAGAAGACTTTCTCCTTAATGGCCTTTATATGCTCACATGTGGCCACAGACCTTTTGGGCAAAGGTGTGTTTTTAAAGTTGAATAAATTATGGAGTGACTTATTTAAAGCTCTGCCGTGTGCGGGGTTGTGGGGGGGAGAGGCATGTGAGCATCGGTTGCTCACTCCCACTGTTTATAAATAGGACACTGGGATCCCTGAATTGTGTCATGGTTAATTCTGAAGTGCTCAGGAGCTTGTGGGGTTGGAAGCAAGTTACTATAGAGATAGCCTTACTGTGGGCCCCCCCCCCNCGGCTGTTAGCCCCAGAGCTAGCCCTACTGTGGGCCCCCCGCTGTTAGCCCCACTGTGAGCCCCTGACTATTTAAAACTAGACTTTTTCCATTCTTATCTTATCTTCCCCCAGTTAACAAAGAAGGGATTATAAAACTTGCCTTATCTGATTCTTATATTTTAAGATAAAAAACGGAGTGCCATGCAGGCTGAGGGGCATAAAACTGTGATCAGAAGTCTGTAAAATTGTAAGTTATATTTTCTTGAGGAGAGAAAGGTGGTTTCAGTGACTTTCTTTTTCCTTCCTGAAGGAACTAGATAGCTTAAAGGATTGAACCCCTCAGGAGTGTAAGATATACTTCCATGTGGGGAGAATGGAGTCACAGGCCTGAAAGGTTAATGGGTGGTAAACGCCGATTTTCTACAATCCTGGCTAATAAAAATAGCTTACAAGACATAAAATGTCATACCGCCAAAAGTATAGAGGACTTCAAAATCCATTCTGAAGCTTTGCATCCTTTGAAATCGGTGCACGGAGCACTGATTGCCTTCTGTGCATGGTTGAGGGGTGGCACCTCTGGGGGAAGGACCCATCTTTCGTAGTGGAGTACACGTGTCTCTGCAGAAATGTAACAGAATTTCTGGATCTCTGGAACCCGAAAGTGCATCATGGTGGATCTGGCCACCCGCTTCACCCCAAGTGTCTCTAATGGTCACCCAGGCTGTCCCCAGGTGTCTCTAATGAGCCCCAGGGAGGAGGGTATTTAAAAGCCCCAGTGTGATCTTGGCAAATTTCAGTTTTTCAATATGCTTGCAATAAGAGACTACTGTTGCGCCATGCACGGCACAGAAAGGGGTCATTTAGATTGTAATGCCCACACAGACATTCTAGAACTTCCTGGAGGATTTGTAGTGGTCTCTGTGTGTGTGCATGCATGCACACGCGTGTACACATACAAAGGTCAGAAGACTGCTCTGGGCATTGAACTCAGGCCTCCAGGCTTGCGTGTCAAGTGCCTTTCTTGCTGACCCATTTTGCCAGCCCGAGGGTTTAAAGGAAAGCCAGAGAGCGGGAGGCTCAAATCCTTTGCCTGAGTATTTCCAGGACCTTCACGCTCCTGACTTGTTGGCTTTAATATGGGATTCAAATTTGAGTAGTCTGAGCAAAGGCCTTTGCATCTTGAGGATATACAAAGAGCCCGGCTAAAAATTAATTGCTCTCTGTGCTAATTTCCTAGAGCCCTCTGGGTCCAGTATCTTCTGCTATATTAAATCGAGCCCATTGACAACAGAGTTCTCTCTAAGTGATGGAAGATGGCCTCTGCATCCAGCTTGCTGAATCAGCGTAACCGACAGGCCAGTGGGCTGTCTTTGTAATTTCTTTGTGAGCAGGATTAAATTACCCTGCAGGCTGGCATGGAGCCACAGGCCCTGGCTCTGCTGTCTTGGACTAGGAGGAGCCAGCCCAGAAGCACACGTGTCCGCATTTAAATTCTGACAATCTCCTGTGCTCACCTGATGCTGCATCTGTGGCTCTGGCTGCCATATCCTCTCGTGGTCGTGGTGCTCAAGGCCGCATGAACATAAAATAAGAATTAGATTTTTCAGCCCTATCAAACCAGAGGCCGTGCCTTTCCTTGGATGGGAGAAAAGGTGCCACTAATGAGATGGTTCTGTCACAACTTGGGGGAATTCTGATGTTGCCTTTTCATAACTGAAAATGAAGATGAAGTGTGAGTGACAGCTGTGCTCTGTGCCAAGGTTTGCTTCTGGGGATGGGGTGGGACTTCAGACTGACCCATTTCTATTTGTATGTGCTGTGCTGAAATAAGGCGGCTCATCTGAGAGAAAGGCTGGGCTGGCTAATGGTTGGGGTTGGCACCAGAGCAGGCGCTGGGGAACAGCCAGAAAGAGCAGGACCTTCCCGCTAAAACCATGTCACTAGTGGCTTTCCCTCCCTTTACAGAAGACATTGTGAGAAGAGACCTTTCTCTGGGAGCCTCGGCCCTCTTAGCAGCCGTGGGGCCCCAGCCCGTGGGCACTCAGGATTCTCAAAACCTTGCCCGTTATTGGGTTCTGAAAGGAGGAATCTGGAAGGATATCATTCTCTGTCGCTCATGTGGAGCGCCCCCAGCAGTTTGCTAAGGTTGCACTTCAAGGAGGCACCAATTAATCACTTCTCCCAGCCCCAGGGGAGCCACGGGGCTGCTCCCGCGATAAGGATGCAGCAGCCACCCTCTGTCTATCCCTTCTTGCCTGCCAGGCAGAAACTCACATTGTCTCCTCCCTTTGGAAGGTACTTATTTTATCGGGAAGGCACCCCCTCCACACAGTTATTGAGGTGTTCTTAGTGCAGCCCCCCTTATCAGGTTTTAAGTAATTTCCGTCCTTTCTGCTTAAATGTCAAGCGGGTCAAGCATTTGTCATTGGAAAATGGCATCTTGAATAAGTGTATTGTTTATTGTAGGTGTCCCCAGTCNCCCCCCCCCCGGGAATGGTAAATGCCGATGTTGAGAATCGGCGCAACTCAGGACCCTTGTCTGGTGTTTTTGATGGAATCCCTGTTCTGAACAGCAGCAGGATGGAAGATAAAGACTTATCTATTCATTTCCTACCATATTGCACTGCTAATCTCAACTGCAGTCTCTCTGTGGAACTGCTCTTGGTGAGACTGTGGCCTCTCTTCAGGAAGTTATTTGATTTTTGTTGTAAGGAAAAGGATTAATACGGATGGATTTTGATAAGACTGGCCGTTTGGCATGGCTCGGATACTCTCATCCTGTCCGTATCGCTGACAGTTGGTTCGTTGTGCTGGAGCACTGCAGAGTGGCCATGCAGGACATGCAGAGATAATTGTAGTTTTGCTATTAAAAAAAATAAGTGTAGTGCTTTACAGTGTTAAAATGATAACCTGTTTGGGGAAACTCTCAGTGCCTGTCCTTTGGCGAAGAAAGACCTCTTCTAGAAGCTTGACTTGGTTCCTATTAATCTATTTTTATTTTCCTGAATGTAATTTCAAGTCTCATTGCTGTTTGAACTCCTAAGCTAGGAGGGCCAGAAGCGTCTGTGTGTACTTGAGAGATAAATGCCCCTGCAGAGGTTCCCTGCCTTAGCTTTGCAGTAACCTCAAGCTTTGACCTCAGACGCAGGTGGCGAGACTTGGGACAGGTGGCTTGACCTGTGATGGACTCTTCTTGGTGGCTTCCTCATGTTGGGAGAAGGAAGATTTGAGAGGCTCCAAGTGAGCCGTGAGGAAATGTCATTCCATCTTTTCTGCTAACTCCATACCCCCCTCCAGGAAGTGCTGTGCTCAAGAAACACATATTCTTCAGAGGCTGGTGTCCCATGAGTCTCTTGTGGGAAATGCTACTTCCTTAATTCCTAAGTCAGTTATTTTGATGGGAGAAACATCCTCAGAGGTTCTGTTGTTTCTGGGATAGCAGTTAGACCCGCTAGTCTATAACAGAAGCGCCAAGGTGGACACAGGGGCTGGGGCTGTTGGGCAGGAGGAGATGGAGAATTAACAAGTGCATAATATTCACGGAGACATACTATTCTGTTGTTGTTGTTGTTGTTGTTGTTGTATCTTTAGGGTTTTAATGAATAGATGCCCAAGGCTACTAGGAGTTTCTGGATATCAAAGGAATTTCCCTCTGCTGACCAGGAAGTCCAGAGACTCTTAGACGCTCTACACTCCCACAAATTAAGACCCAAATTCTGTATTTCAAGACCTTCATGCAGTGTTTCCACGCCCTCTCCTTTTCCGCTAGGCCGTGCCTGCTCCCTTCCAGCCCTTTACTGTCTGATGAGACACCTAGAACTTGCTGCTTGTTCCCTGGACTGTTCCTTTGTTGCTTTTGTTTAACAGATGATCTTTTTAGCTGTATTTTCCTTATGTGAATATTTTTCCTGCATT
The DNA here is from genome assembly GCA_001685095.1 of Ellobius talpinus. Lineage (NCBI taxonomy): Eukaryota > Metazoa > Chordata > Mammalia > Rodentia > Cricetidae > Ellobius > Ellobius talpinus. The sequence goes on along the minus strand of LOJH01006748.1, from coordinate 8,696 downwards.
GTATGTATATGAACCATGCATGTGTCTGGTACCCATAGAGGCCAGAAGAGTGAGTGCATAGGATATCCTGGAACTGGAGTTACAAACAGTTGTAAGGATGTCACATGAACGCTAAGAACTGGATCCTCTGCAAGAACAGAGGTGTCTTAACCCTTCAGCCGTCTCTCCAGCCCCATCCCATTGTGTTTTTCCCCCCGTGTGTGTGTGTGTGTGTGTGTGTGTGTGTGTGTGTGTGTGTACACCTTCTGGAGGCCTCTAACTCACGTGCCGCTTGATTTTGATGTTCTGTCTTACTGACTTCTCTTCCCATCTGCCTAAAATAAGTCAATGTATTCCCACCTCTGTTTCCTCATGGTTTTATTAGGTGTGTGATGGTGGGATTCTCTGTGCCCAACTTCATGTCTTCCCAAATCATGGTCTTGCTATTATTTTGCAAGTGCAGTGTGTACACATGCATGCATTCTGGAAGCAGCTACAGAAGGAGTGAGTGAGTGTGTGTGTGTGTGTGTGTGTGTGTGGTGGAGCCATAAAGGGAGACAGATGTTCCATTGCACCCACATAAAGCCAAACCATCTTCCCATAAAGGAAAGGAATCTTTGTGATGATGTAGATGAGCTTTCTCCCACCTCTAGGAATGGGGAGAAGCTGAACTGACAAGCAAGAAAATACGAAAGCATGATAATTGAAAAATGTTGGATGTAAGATGGCCAAGTGACATATTTTTCACTTCGCACCTGTGTATTAGGGCTTAGTAAGTTTATTTATTAAGCTACTATCAAAGCAAAGTAAGATAAGTGGGTCTTAATCTAATGAAATGCCCCTTCGTGGGCGATGCTACCTTCAGCTATCCAAAGCATAATTGGATAACAATGACGATGTTTGCATCGAGAGCTTCGGGACTGCGCAGCCCTTCCTCTGTGTACCTTCTGCACATTGCTGCTCATCCTGAGGAGGCAGGGAAAGGGCTGACTCTCCAAACAGCAGGGTGGGTGCTGGCCCAGCCTGACAGCCCCACCTTCCAGCCCCACCTACTGCTCGCCTATTCCAGCTAGAGCTACAAGCTCTCTGAAAAACATTTCCTCCATGGCTATTGGCCTGTTTCAAGAACGTGTACTCCAGGCAGTCGCTCTCCTCAGGGCCATGCAGCCAAGGAGACCCACCTCTAAATGTCTATCTTGTTTATGGTGTTTAACTTATTACCCCTTCCTCGACTCCACCCTGCCTCCTTGGTGGTGCTGTCTTGGAGTTTCATTTCGCTCCCGAGCATTAGGTGCCTCCATAAAACTGTGCTGACCGGCAGGAGCCGAGGCATACACATGCCCATGCCCTTAAATGTACGGGAGCCAAGCTGCTAAGCTGATAACCTATTATCGATTCATCTCCTCCCTCCACTCCACTGAGCCAGTTCTCCCTAGGGAGGTAGTGATGTGTTGGTGCTGACCATGGCGTAGATGTCCTCGCTGTAGATATCGAAGTGATGTGTTTGTGGGCCAGGGATATTGATTATCATCATGACGCTGGTGCCTCCAGGCTGCATCTCACACAGGTAGGGGATTTGGGAAACTTCTTTGAGAACATCTTCCTTGATTTGCTGTGCATCCTCCTCTCACCCCCACCCTCTAAAGCCTTTTTTAAAAGTGTGCACAATAATGGCACTGAATGAGAATGTGAAAAATGAAAGATAAATTGAGGACGTTTGCAAGGAAAATTTGGAGAAAATGGAAGTTTCTGTAAAGCATGTTTCCTTTCTCCCATGAGCCGTTGAAACCTCAGTCTCCTGTCTGAGAAGCCCATGGACGCCAGGGGCTCAGAGGAGAATAACACCATCCTGCAGTTCTCCCTGCATGGGCTGGAAATGTTACCTGGAGGGTGCTGCTTTGAGAAAATTGATTTCTTAAGTAAGGGCTACCTTTGGAGCTTTGTGGCCAGAATTCTTTATTTGGGGAGAATCAAGATTTCCTTTTGAAGCCTCTGCCTGTGTAGGCGTGAGTTGCTGAAGGGTGGCGGATATGCAGGAAGGGTGGCAAACTTTCTGAGAGCTTAAGGCACAGACTGGTTCCCATTCTTTCCCCTAAATTGTTTCCCATGTCCCTTTGTTGCTAGCGAGGGGGAGTCCCTGGTTCACAACTTACTACTCAGAGCCGTCTGTCGTCTCTGCAGCCTCTTGTCACAGATGTAACTGAATGATTACCAGAAAACCTTTCACATGCTGGGTGAGGACTGAGCACAGGAGAGTCTTGGTGAGGCGTGCTACCCTTCCTGATTAACTGTTGGCAAAGGCCTTCCCCAATCCTCCCGTCGGCTACACTCTCCCTTTCCCACCGGGACGAGCTTTGTGCACAGAAGCCCAGTGGGGTCCTGGCACTTGTAGTGACCAGCAAGCTGTGCGTGAACCCCATCCCCCTTCACAGATCCCTGGCCCGGTCACCCATCTTCTAGTTTCTCATTTCTCTTGGCGTTTGCAGTTGACCTGGGGCCGCTGGCGGGGTCCTGTCTTTGGCTTGAGAGCTTTCTGCCTGTGTTCCTCGCTATTGGGTAACTGGGCCTGATTCAAATATCTCTCCCCAGGAGATCTTGCCACATCTCCTAGTCCTCTCCACCCATAGCTGCTGCTATTCTGTCCCACATCGGTCCTCAATGGTGATATGGTGGGATCTGTGTGCATACAGCCCATGACTTCAGGCTTGGGGACTAGAGAAGGTGGCTACAGAGGCTCACCCAGGACTTGGATCCATGTCCTTTCTCTGCTATAAACCCTCCCATTATAGTCCACAGAGGACAATGGAAGGTGGTGGCACCTCTTCATCCTGCTGAGTTTGTCCCTGCTGAGCATGACAGCTCATTCCCAGGGGTTGACTAAACTCCCCTCCTGGTCCTTCTTGCCTTTACTTGGTTAATTTATACTTTCTTCCTGGACATCTGGCCTCACTCTTTCCCTGTGAGCTCAGGCCCCTGATACAACTGTGCTGTCAAGAGTCGCTCCCGGGGTCTGAGATTATCTGTTTCTGTATATTTAGAGCCCTGGAAGTTGGGGACAAGATCTGTTTGCCCCACAGAACCTGCTGGTGCCATTTACTGGAGCTGCTGGCTTTCTGGGCAAAAGTTCTTGGACCCCAGATCTCGTGGGGGTTACTCACAATGTCTCCAGGGTTAGGTTTCAGATGAGGGGTGAGCAGGTGGATGTAAGGTGTGAACTTGCACTGGGAACCTCCTTTCCTGCTAGAATGGCTACTGCCCCTACTCCTGCGGCTGCAATTCCCTGAGATTATAGGTTTGACCTCCCTTCCAGTTCCAAAGAGGCATGGGCAGCCTTCCATATGGAAAGTCTCCATCTGTAAGAGTCCCTGAGCTCTATACTGTCATGTAGCCTGCCGTGAAGGCATTGTGACTACAAACCAGTGTTACCATGTGCTTTTGGTGCCCTTCTGGAAGGAGCATCGGGAGAGAATGGGATGTCTTAGTCTGAGCCTGGTGTCACAAGGAAGTTGGCCTCTTCCAGTGGGTGACACCAGGTGCAGAATAGCACTTGAGATAGGAGTCAGCCAGGTGGAGAGGGGTGGACCGAGGGTGCTGCAGGCCTCTGAGGAAGGACTGGAGCATCTACTCCTCTCCACCAACTGGGGATTCTCTAGGCCTTGCTTTCCTTGGCTGTGCTGAGTGAGGCTCTCTAGTGAACCCAGGATGGTGGGCAGAATGGGTTCCCAGCAGAGGTGTGAAGTGAAACATGCAGGGGACAGATGGGTAACGATCAGGAGGACAGCTTATTTTGACCTTGAATACTCAATGATGGCAGAATGGAGGAATTGGGAGATATTTGGTTTGAATATAGGCTGTTAGAGTCAGAAGCTATCCAAAACATTTGGCTAATCTCTTGACTTTTCCAAGTAAATACCATGAACCATGCAGAATACAGTAGATGCCATCATGGCATACACATGACTCTCAACCTGCAGAGAGAGAAAACGTGAGAGCCTTTCGCTCCCTTCCCATGTCTAGGCTAGTGCCAGTGTCTTGGCTCCTGCACGTCCCCTTTCCCAAAAGCAAGCCCTGTTTGAAACAAGGGTTAAGGGTATCATTCTTTTCCTGAGCTGATCCTCAGCACAGTGTTGGGGCCATGGTATAAACTTCCCTTTCAACGACATACATTTATGTTAAATAACAGAGCGAATTAAACAATTAAACACAGAGTCTAAAATCTAGAAAGTTGCCATGGGGGTGACCACAGTGTAACCACCCTTAGCTAAGGCAATTTCCTGGCATCTATGTGTGTGCCTTCTGGTATGGGGTTTGTGCTGGTGTGCACACAATCTCTCTGTATAGCCCTGGCTGGCTGTGTCTGGAACTCACTCACTCTGTAGACCAAGCTGGTTTTTACCTCAGAGATCTGCCTGCCTTTGCCTCCTAAGAATTGGGATTAAAGGTGCATGCCAGCCACTACCACCTGGCATGCTGATATTTTCTTAATTACCTGGATCTAGGTTCTCCCTGCTTCACTGCAAGAGGGGAGAGTGGGGTTGAGACCCGCAAAACCTCCAGACAGTACTGTCTCCATTGTCGCTTGGCTTTCCCTGCGTTGTCCACACTGCTGAGTTTCTACTTCCCACACAGGCTGTGACTTGTTAAAGGGAACAGAGCATGCCCGTAGACAGGGTCAGAAAGCCTGGTGGGCTGGGCAGGCCGCATGCTTCCCTGGTATGCAAGGTGGGGGAGGGAGACCCTCATCTCCCTGTCAGTTGCAAAGCTTGCGGTTGAAGCCTATTCTTATGTCAGGCTGTGATCTGGATCTTTGTGTACACCCCAAATCCATATGTCAGAACCCCCATCCCTAATAGGCAATTAGTCAAGTGAATGGAACCCTCCAAAATAAGAGTTTTCAAGGGATCTTGGGGCTTTGTTGCCCCTTCCTCCTGGTGAGGACACAGAGGAGTCTCTTAACCAGGGACTGGCTCTCACCAGATATGGAATGTGCTGGTACCATCACCTTGCATTTCCAAGATGGTGACAGAATGGTTTGTGTTGTTTCTCAGTTACACAGTCAATGGTATTTTGTAACAAAAGCTCCAAAGGACGAGACTATGGCGATCCTTAGTAGTCAGGTGTCTTCCCCAGTCCGCGCATCTGGGCAGCAGCACACAGCTGGCAGTGGAGCCAGGCTGGTCCAGTGTTACCTGCCTCCTGAATAACAAAATAAGCAATGACACTGGGGCTGGGGAGTGCAGTGAAGCCAGAACCGAGGGTCTGTGCTCAGCCTCTCACTTCACAGGGTCAGGACTTTGCCCGCCGGGACAGACACAGCCGCCTGCTCTCAGGTGTCTATCATGTGTTGGCATGCTAAGACTAGGAGAAGACACACCGGAGTTCCAATTAGCACGTTCTTTGTAGAAGGCTATGCCCACTGAAGTGTTTCTTTGAGAAGTCCAGCTGGAAGGGAGGAAATTGTAAAGGCCACTGTCAGGACTAGAAGACATGGCATGAACGGAACACTGACACTGGGAAGATGCTGAAACTCTATCTTCACCGGCCCTCCTATTTTAATACGATGCTTCGAGGCTCAGCTTTTTCTCTCTCCCTTTTATCCCATCTTACTACATCTTACTGTGTAGCCCCACCCAACTTCAAATTGGTGATCCTCCTGCCTCAGCCTCCCAAGTGCTGAGGTTAAAGGTGTGTGTTACCACAGCAGTGCCCTGGTTAGGTTGACACAATTAAAATCATTTGGGAAGAGGAAACCTCAACTGAGAAAATGCCTCTATGAGATTGGCCTGTGCGGTATTTCTTAATTAATGATTGATGCAAGAAGGCCCAGCTTGCTGGGAAGAGGGCACCACCCTTGCTGGTGGTCCTAGAATGTAGAAGAAAGCAAGATGAGCAAGCCACGGAGAACAAACTGATAAGCAACACTCCTCCGTGGCCTCTGCTTCAGTCCCTGTCTCTGGGTTCCTGCCTGGAGTCCCTGCCCTGATGTCCCTGGATGCTGGCCTACATCATGAAATAAACCCTTTCCTCCCAGTTTGACTTCGGTTGTGGTGGTTTTGTCACAGCAATAGAAACTCCAACTAAGACACTCAGACTTGGAGTATTTTATTTTTTGAAATGCTTCCCAGGAAATGCAGAGAAAACAACTGTAACCTATTTCCTCTCCCTGAGCAAATCCCCTTCAATCACATGGTGTCTCATTTATTTGTGAGTGTGTATGCGCATGTGTGTGCACACACACATGTGTACACAAATGTGCATGTACAAGCAGGTGTGTGTGAGAAACCATTATTTGTGTGCACACATTATATACTCATGAGTACGTATTTGCCTGTGTGTGCAAATGTGTTATGTTCATTCATGCTGTTGTATCATAAGCACACATGTCAGCATGCACAGCAGAGCACTGTGTGTGTGAGAGCGTGTGTGCTGATGTATGTGTGTGTGTGGTATGTGTGGTAGGAAGAAGGGCATTTGCAGTCCTTTGCTCCCAGGATGGGAGCTGGGAGCAAACCCACATCACCTGCAGCAACCCCTTTACCATGTGTGCCGAGTCATTAGATGTGGTTGCAGTCTCTGGTTCAGAGAAGGCTCTGTCCGGGATTGTCCCAGAAGGGTGGAGCCGGTGTGTTTGCTAAGAGGAGTGCAGATGCCCACCAGCCTGAATTTCTGCCACAGGTCATTCTTCTGCACCATTTCCCTCAGGGGAGTGTGGAGCGGTGTGTTTCAGCCCTACGGTTATTAACGTGTGGAAAGGTGGAGGTTTCCTCCGATGTGCTCCTCGGGGGGCAACTGGGAAGGCTCTATACAAATGAAGACGGATTCAGGGTAGATGGGCGTCTGGCTTCGCCCCAAACACAGCATTGCTGTCTGCTCAGCACTTCAGCCATGCCTAAGCTCTTCCTATGGTCCAGGTGCATTCTTAAGGCTCAGCCCATCTCTGCTTAGCATGTGAGCAGCATGGCAGGATTGTCTATGTGTGTAGTTGCTGGGATTTGTTTTTATTTGAAAGGGAATGGAAGTTTCTGAGGCTTGGAACTGAGGATTCCTCGGGACCGGGTAGCCACCCTCTAGAGCCGAGATTGACATGAGTTTCCATAAAGGGCCAGAGAGTAAGGACCATCTGTGGGCTTGTCAGGCCAGATAGGATGGGGCCACTCAGCTCTACAAAGGATGCCACAGAGAATAGACGGTGCATGAGTGACACGGGGTGGGGGTGGGGGAGTCTGTGACAATTGGCCCTGGATCCCACCCTTGAGCTGCTGTTTGTCTCTGAGGATGTGGGGCCCTCTTACCGCAGACCTCTTCTGCCCCTCAGCCTTGCGGCTGCTGTTTTCTATGTGTTTGGAGGATGGGGACTCTGGGTACAAGTACCATTCTGTGCACAGTGTCCCTCGGTCCTCAGCACAAGTTCATGAGAGAAGCAGAGCTGAGGCCGGAGTGTCCAAAGGCACAGTTCAGAGGCAGAACGGACGTTGACCCCTGCCACCCAATAATGGCACTCCCCATTGAAGTTCAGAAGTGGAGCCAGAGGCTGTGGTGCCTGCCGGTGAGCCACAGCTCGGTCAGTGCCACCAGCCTCAGAAGCAGACGAGGCCAGGACTCGGAACACAGCAGAGGCATGCCCAGGGCTGCCTGGCTGATCCCTGCCATGGGAACGCTTTCCGCAGGGCAGAAGATAATGGTGACACCATGCCAATGGCCACAGTAATGAGAGATAAAGGAAATGAAACACTGCGAGCCGCTGATGGATAGCGTCTTCCGTCTGCAGTTTAATGATCTGTGAGTGCAAATCTGTAGTTAAGAATGAGCCAATTGCTCACTTCCTCTCTGCTCTGTTCATCCCAGATAAGGAAATGAAGGAAGGCTCCACAGACATGGAGCCCAAAGGTCTCAGATGTCACTGTTCCACCTTATTAGTGGGAGGGATGCCAAGGCCCCGAGAAGTTCATGAGGTTCTGGTGATGTCAACCCCACCTGCCACCATGACAGTGAGGTGTCACTGGCAGGTACTCATGTTTGAACACTTGGTCCCCAGCTGGCGGCACTATTTTAGGAGGCCCAGGAGCCATTGAAAGTTGGGATACAGCAGGAAGAAGTGGATTTCCCAGGGAGTTATGGCCTTGTCTCTGTCAGCTCTGTGTTTCCTGATTTAACCAGATGTGAGCAAGCAGCCTCACACTCCTGCTGCAACAGAGACCTCACCCCACCACCTTCCCCTCCATGACGGACGGGACCCCAAAGAGTGAACTCGAGCAAGCCGTTCCTCCCTTCAAGCACCTCTTGTCACAGTTGGGCAGAGCGATGAAGAAGGGATACTCCTGTTCAAGGCTCTGGGCACACTGAGAGCTGATCCCGTCTCTGGGCCTTGGTGGGCAGGGAGGGTGACTTGGGACCAGTCTCTAGCAGGGGCCAGGTGCCCTGCAAGTGAGTTCTTCCTCCCATGAATGTATACTGTTTTCCTCTCCAGTGCTCCATTGTGTTTCTGTCTCAACCTAGGGCCACATGCATCTTGTTGGCAGGTAATCACAGCTGTTCACTTGTAAGGACGGGATTGCTGTCTTGACTTGATGGCCCCTGATTCCAGTGAGGTACGGGTAGACAGAGGGAGACTTGCCCAATTGCAGGTGAACTGACTAACAGAGATTGGCTTCACCCCCCAACCCCCACTGTAGTGACAGGGGAGCGCAGGCCTGCTTTTCGTCCCGCCCGGCTCCCAC
>LOJH01006747.1:32016-56838 GCA_001685095.1 Ellobius talpinus | reverse complement strand
TTTTTTTGAGATAGGGTTTCTCTGTAGCTTTGGAGCCTGTCCTGGAACTAGATCTGGTAGACCAGGCTGGCCTCGAACTCACAGAGATTTGCCTGCCTCTGCCACCACTGCCCGGCTAGAAAAAGACAGTTTTGATGATCTTCTTCACCTTGCTTTATTTCAGCTGTGTGATCTGTATTTGGGGGCTGTGCTGTTTGGAGGTGATGCTTTCCCCCTTGGTTAACTTATTCTGCCTTAAACATGTTTGTGCCAGGGGCTAACGGGACAGCTCAGTCAGTAAAGTGTATGCAATGCAAGAGGACATTGTTTACCCATAGAACCAGTGTGGAACCTATGGTGGTGTGTGCTTGTGTAATCCCAGTATGGGCCACGTCCCTCTGACTTGCCAGTCTAGCCTGCTTGAGTTCCAAGCCAATCAGAGACAGTTGTCAAAATGAAGGGAGGAAGGAAGGAAGGAAGGAAGGAAAAAAGAAGGAAAAGGTGCTGGTGCCTGGCTCCCACAGAGGGACACCAAGGCTGACTCTGGCCTTCACTCCCAAATGGAGCATCATACTCTAAAATTCCTACAACTGTATGTGAGAGTTGGCTCCAGCAAGGGCTTGTTAATAGGTTCCACCACTGCCAGGGGTCTCTGGGAGTCAGTTTTCACCCACTTGGGGATGAGGGAAGACACAGGGCACTTTCTTAACAGTAACTCCATTAATTTATTTTCCCCTTTGAGAACTGCAAGATCAAGTTTAGGGGAGCTAAACAGTCCCTTTCGGCTCCTTCCTTTCCTGTAACTCTTTCCTGCTGACAACAACTGGCTTGGGTATGATTCAGGTCCTGTCTGAATGACCTGTAAAGACAAAACAGAGCAAGAGCCAGGCCGACCAAACTGTAGCGTCCGCTGGCAAGCTCTCTCGGAGAAAGGCTCCGAGTACACAAGGCTGGATCAGGGAGATGGTGTTCAGTTCTCTCATATGACTGAGAGGAGCGAGACAAGGTACAAGGGGCTGGAGTAGTTCATCAGTGACCTGCGATTAACACCCTGCACTGGATCCCATACGTGCTGACTCACAGACTAAAGGGCTTTCCAGTGGACCTCTGAACTCAGGGGACCTGAATTTTAGTCCTGACTATCATTGATTAGTGGTTTGTTCTTATTACACAAAATGCAATGTAAACAAACAATGTACCACCTACTCATTTTCAAGTGGAGAGTTCATGGCATTAGAGTATATATCCACAAGGCTTTCAAGAAGGCTCAGTGGGTGAAAGGACACTAAGTCTGGTCAACTGAGTTTGATCACAGGGGCCCACACCATGGAAAGAACAGACAAACTCCCTCCAGGTGCCCTTTCACACCCACAGGCAAACTGCGACATGCACACCATGACACACGTGTCCCCACCCATCAGTAAATATAATAAAAAGCAGGTGCATTTCATATTGTTGTACAACCACTATCATCACTAAGTCCCCCAAGTTTTTCTTCTTTTCCAACTAAAGTGTCATACCCATCAACCTTACTCTACCCACCTCCCCGTCAAGAGCAGCCATAATGCTGCTCGCTCTCCTTATGAATTCTGTCTCTCCAGCACGTCACAGAGTGGGGTGATGCTGGTATTTATTCTAGCTTATTCTGATTCCACTTAATATGTTTTCAAAGTTCACCTCTGCCTTGCTGTATTAGCACTTTCTTCTGTTTTAAAGCTACGCAGTATTCCATTGCTGGTACACGCATGTGGCTCGGTCACTCAACTAATAATGGCACTTTGGGTGTTCCACCTTTAGATGATGAGATGCTATGAAATGAACAAACACAGGTCCAAGGTCCTACAGCCTTTATCTGTTCAACTGCTCACCTCTCCCACTCTCTCTAACGTGACCTTTATAATGACAGCAATGTGGACATGTGTCTTTCTGAGATGGTGTTTTGTCTGTTCTCTGTGGGCCACCCAGTATTCCCCTTAGATGGTGGTAAACAGTTGCAAACCTTGCTCAAGTTCAGACTAATACAAGATGAGTAGCTTTGAAAGCAAGGTCAAAGTCTGTCACTTCCATTCTGGCTATGCGAATTTCAAATATATACATACAAAAAAAGGGAGATGGGCATCAGAGAGATAGGTCAGTCAGTAAATTACTTGCTGTGCTAATCTGAATTTGATCCACAGCATTCATGTAAAAAGCCAGTCATAGTTGTATAGGCCTGTAATCCTAGAACTGGGTTTGGGGAGACAGGATCCTGGTGCTTCTCGACCAGCTAGTTTTTTTTTCTATCTTCTACATTCAGTAAGGGACACTGACTCAAGAAAAATAAGATGGAAAGAGGTAGAGGGAGATAGTAACATCAACCTCTGGCCTCCACATTCCTGAGCACACAAGCATGATCATGAGCATGCAGAACACATAACATGTGTGCGCGCGCGCCAAAAAAGAAAGAAACGGTAAGTGGTAAAGCAGATTCGCAAATTCTCTTTCCAGTTCTTTCCTCTCAACACTGAGAGTTCATCCTGCCCAGTGAGCGCTAAGTTCTGTGAGAGGTCCTCACCTCGGCAGCTCATCTCAGATCACAAGAATTCTCCTTTTGGGATGATACTTATGGAATGGCATGGTTTTGAAAGGGCTAGGCACCAAGGGTAATCTTAAGAAGTTAGTGCTCTACAGAACAAAAAGGGAAGCAACGCAAGCAACCAGGTCAGCCTTCCAGATCTCTGACACTTTTGCCGGGTGGCTGCTGTTCCCCCACTCTGCCTTGCTGTTGCTGTCTTTCTCACAGGCAGGATTTTAAACATCCACGGAGCAATTAGGGAGTCCCTTAGACATTTCAATCTGGATAATGGCTCTCCAAGCCTTTCCCTCTCCAAGCCTTTCCCTCACTTGAGAAGAGCCCGACCAACAAAATCAGCCAATGAGTGCCCTCCCCCACCCCGCAATTTCCACATGCCTATAATGAAAAGCAAGAAACCCATTTGCTGCCAAGACCACCAGACCCCCTACACCAGATGCTGAGCCCCAGTCTGAAATGAATGCTCATGTCCAAGGTACTGATTTCCTGCAAACAGGTCTCATAATGAAAACGTGGAAATTTAACCCAGTTCTCCTCTGTAATGGTTTGCATTAGCCTTCAGGGAGGCAGTGCCACGAAGCTAACACACTGGGTTTTCTAGCGGGCAGGGAAGGGAGGAGGGGAAGAAAGCTGTTGAAAACAAAAGGTCATTTGATTTGATAACGTTCAAAGAACATTAAATTTGTGCTTTATGAACTGAGCAGCATAAACTGAGGGGTCATCCTGAGCAAGACAGGGGCTGCCAGCCAGGTGGACACTCCTTGCTGGGTGTGCCTGTGTGGATGGGACTGGGCACTGGACCAGAAGCTGCCCTCCTAGGAAGCTGCTGCTGCTGTATACACGGTGAACTCCGTGCAACTCTGAAAGTTCTGACAGTTCGATACGATAGAAATCCCAAACCCAGACTAGCCCATTCTGCGGGCAAACTGTTCATTTTATATTCACCTCCTTGTTGTGTCAGTGCGGAGGTCATCTAAAGAGGAGGCCTAATTAATCAATCTGTCAGAGGCAATGAAGAGGAGCATGTTAATAGGACTTTTATTTCACCCAGGAAGGCAGCGTCCTGACAGAGACTGGAAAATATGGCCTCGGTGTTGCTGTTTATTAGTAATGCTGCGATCACTGGTAATGGGAGCCAAGCAGTGCATGGCTGATAAAGTGCGGAGGGTCAAGAAGCGGCAGCAAACAGAAATGAGGGTGACAAGAGGCAGCCCCCGAGGGATACTGATAGCTGATAAGGAAGGCAGGCATGAAAGAGGGTGCCGCAGCCAAGAGGGTCTGGGCAGTGAGGCAGAAGAAGCAAGGAGGCCAAGGGAGATGTTGGCTTTGTCCAGTGCTGACAGCTGATGGGGCTTGCTCCAAACTACATCTTGACTTGCGAAGTGTTCCATCACAAGCTCGCTTGCTACTCACTCCTGTCCCGGGTATGGAAGAAGAAGGAATACTGAGACCACCCCTACCTAAAGAGCTTCCCACAAGAACACAGAGAGCTCCAGACCTCCAAAAGAGAAACACACGTTCACATCAAAGGCACAAACTTTGTATACAATGTTAAGGTGTTCATAGGACTGAAGCCCAGCACAGAGAATTTTAAGGGAGACCCTGGGCTATGATGAGGGAAGCCCTTCTGTGGTTAGCACTTACTAAACATGAGTGGTTTTCAGAAGTGAATGAGCACCATTTGCAGAATGAGCCAAACCACAAGGGTGTCCTTTTATCAAGGGGGTGGGGATTTCCACTGAAGGCTCCAGAACATCTTGACTCTTCTTACCCCTTCTAAAGGGATGACCCTAACACTACGGAGCCATGATGCCCAGAAAAGCCATCCAACAGGGAAACAAACAACTTCCAGAATGATCAGGGATCTCAGACTTGAGCCAACAGTGGGAATAGGAGAATCCAGCAAACACAGATGCCAGGGTGTCTATGTTCCATCTCTGGACTGGGCCCAAGCTTTTCAACACTGCATGGCATCCACAGAACATCATATAGTGTATGACTTTGACACGGTTATCACATTTGTTCTTACAACGCCCTCAAGGAGGGTAAAGCCACAGGTCCACTTTGACTTATAATGAAACAGATGTTTTAGGCATCATTCTTAAAGATAAAATGCAAAGGGCTAACTTTTGTCGATAGCCCAGAAGAGCACGCTCTATTGTTCTAGCCTTTGCTCTGTGGGGCCCGCCCCCCATAGCACTTTAATCCGCACTTCCCATTTGGTTTTTGTCATCTGTTTCAGCCTCCTGAACTAGATCTGAAGGTTACCAAGCACACTGGTTAATTTTATTCCTCAACTAAGAACTAGAGTGCGTGGCACACAGTAGGCACTCAGTGAACGTCAGTGGGATGAATCAGTGAGTGAACACACGTATAAGAAGGTGCGAGTCACACGAGTCAGGGGATCATAGTCATACGGTTCTGCCTTATGGGCGTAGTGAAAAGCGCAGAACAGGCCATTCTCCTGTACACTGCCACAGTGTGAGACCTGTGTTGCAGGCACCTGAGGGTAAAGCGCAGAGGGAGCATGCTCTGCTCTTCCCTCTGGGCACCTAAAGCAGATGGTGTAAATAGGCTCCCCTCACACCAACGAGAAGAGAAGAACTCTCATCCCCAGAGATCCAGAGACAGCCCCGAGATAACGCATACACTCAGGCCCTAGGAAAATAACTCTCTGCTTGTAGATTCGCCATGGCTTTCCTAGATGTATCCCCACAGTGTAGGATGAGTCCTAAGTGCACACATCCTTTCTCTTCCTTTGGCAACTTGATTGTTCTGTGTTGAAATGGTAAGTAAGCCCAAGTGCTTCTTTGGCCTCTCACTTCTTCATATGGATCTTAAAAATACTGTTAAGTTAAAAATACTAAAACAAATAAATAAACACCCCTTTTCCTGCTTCCCCCCCGCTTCCTCTCTATTGTCAGTTTTAATCATGAGTTGCAATCACAAAACATTAGAAGCAAAGGAAGGGTTTATTATTTTTCTCTTATAACATAGTAGTTACCGGATTCTAAACCACAAAGTGAGCATCTCTTTCTGTAAGGTGACACCAGATGTGAAATTGTTGCTGAAGTTAAAAGAGCAGCCTTGTCCTTGTCCTCACGGGACCCCACTAAACCAGAGGAACCAGATGAATAAGGACTATGGGGAGTGAAGCAATATTAGGACAAGAGATGCTAAGAGGTATCAATTCTTATGGTTCAGGTACTGTATGAAGTAGTTCACACATATTCTCTAACTATACACTGTTGATCAGATAAAAACATAAATTCTGTACAAACAGGTGAGCTGGGATTTGGCAATGGATAGCGCTGGGTCCAAACCTACATCCATAGGATGATTGACACAGCAACTCCCAGTTGTTAAGAGTCCCTAATGAACAAATACACAGAAAACAACAGCTACAGACATGAACTGCTTTGGAGTCTGTTCTTTACCCGGCTTTTAGACCCAACACCAGCTTTCTAATTTGCCATACACTTTCCCATAAGATGCAGTAATGCCCCTCAGAGGAACTCTGTCGAAAGGAAAATGTAGAGCCCTTGCCACTTCCTTTCTGAGATACAGTCATCTGAAAGAGGATGGCGCTCAGGACCATGCAGTCGGTAGAGGTAACAGGTAAGAAAAGGTAGACTCTTTGGCTTCCCAGAGTCATTTTTCGTTTTGCATTTAGAATTCCCATGAATTTGTCTCTGTGAACGAATAGCACAGCTCTACAAAACAGGAGAGCAGCAGCAGTCTGGTGTGGTGGGAAGAGTCATCCAGGTAGGTTATCCCCCCTACTGTTAAGCAGATTGAGAAGGGGTCTTGGTCAAATAGCATCCCCCCTCTGGGCCTCTGATTCTCCTGCTGCTGAGAGGAGGCTGGGAGGATGGGTCCACCAGTTAAGTGCCTGTTATACAAGCACAAGGAAGGCCCTAGCACCGAATCCTCAGCATCCATGGGGGGGGCTGAACTGCTTGTCATGAGGATGTAATCTCATGCTGTAGGAGACAGGTGGATGTCTGAAGTTCATTTGCCAGCCAGTCTAACCAAATAGATGAATTTCAGGTTCCCCA
This sequence comes from Ellobius talpinus, assembly GCA_001685095.1. Classification (NCBI taxonomy): domain Eukaryota; kingdom Metazoa; phylum Chordata; class Mammalia; order Rodentia; family Cricetidae; genus Ellobius; species Ellobius talpinus. Next base: position 50,229 of record LOJH01006747.1, on the reverse strand, counting down.
AGAGACTGTCTCAAAAAAATGAAGGTATGCACACACACTAACAAGTACATACATACTGATAAGTATTTTGAAATCCCCAGTTGTGGGTTTCTCTGCCAATGAAGTAAGTCAGATATGTCCAAATTAAAAGTCCAGGTTTAATGAGCAAAATCCTCCCAGGGGATTCTGGGGGGAAGAAAGCTGGAGAGAAATTGTGTGGCTGCTCTAGGGACTAGAGCATAAGTCCTCTGTAGGCAAGGTTTTGAGCAGCCACACGGGGAAGGAGTCATTGCTTGGCAGGTTTTCTGAGGGTGGGGTTTGGAATGCCCCCTCACCCAGCTGGAGATTCCTGTTAGAGTACAAAAGAGTTCTACAGTAGCCTGAATGGAGTATAACAAAGGTTTGTTTATCTGGGGATAAACTCACAGAAAGAGTAACTGCAATCCTCTGTGTGTGCTGGGAACTGGAACTGAATCCAGCAGTCAAGAGGCCAGTGCATACTTTTTGTGTCTTATTTATAGTACATGAGACCATGCCCAAAGTGTGCTGGTATCTTAAAGGCTATTGGCTGAAGGAGTTTCCACAGCACCTCCCCCTTTTGTCTAAATAAAAGAGTTCTAAGCCTAATACAAAACTGTATACAATAAGAACAAGTATCAAATATTGTCCAGGGAAAAGAAGAGGCAAAAACATACATAAAAAATAGAATTACAACCAGCATGAACAACATCATTTCCCTCCGTATGCTATGAATATGTTTTATTAGCATTGGTTAGTAAAGAAGCTGCTTCGGCCTATAGCAGGGCAGAATATAAACAGATTGGAAGAGGTATATATAGAGAGCAGGCAGAGTCAGAGAGATGCCATGAATCTGGCAAAGGAGAAAGATGCCAGAACAGAACCTTACCCAGTAAGCCACAGCCTTGTGGCCACGCACAGATTAATAGAAGTGAGTTAACTTAAGATGTAAGAGTTAGTTAATAAGAAGCCTGAGCTATTGGCCAAACAGTGTTACAATTAATATAGTTTCTGTGTGATTATTTGGGACTGGGTGTCAGGGAAATGAAAGAGCAGTCTCCTTCTACAATTGCCAAAACATACCCCATGATCCTCCTCCCTGCACCCTCTACACACACACAAAGAGGAGGAGGAGGAGGGAAGAAGGAGGAGGGACTTTGACTACATTACCAGTCATTTTCCAGGTCTAAAATTCAATGGGAAGGAACATCTCATTGTGTTCTCCATTTGAGAATTTTTTTTTACCTTTTAGCTACTTTTATGACGTTTGAGGATTGGATGGATTGGGGGTGACAAAGTTTAGCTTTCATGCTTAGGGATCTGGACCAGCAGGCCCCAGCATTTTCTTTGCTAGCCTGTCCCCTGTATGGTTTGAGGTAGAAGCTCAGAACGGGGAAATGGGCTTTCCAGATGGAGAGAAGTCTCCATGCGTTCAGTGTCTGGTCACAATTCCAGTCCAGCTGATGGAGGGCCTTGCTACTAGGGAATATTAACTGTGAGGACCACAACTTTATTTTACTTAGAATTTTATTATGAGTTTCATCATGGCCATCATCACTCTAAGAAAGATTGTATTTTTATGTTAGAAGCTTGTATTATAAATGTTCACATACCTTCGTCATTTCTTATACATTTCAATAAGTCAGAGGTAGTTATATAAGTGATTTATGTGTGGGGCTCACAAGCTATCCTCTAATTTGAAGGGAGCGGGCATTTTCAAGGCCCTGATTTCATTAATCTTGCTGACTGACATCCTGCCGTGGGAAAGCCAGCTGTAGATCTGGAGGAGGCAGCCCTCTGTCCTCATTCCAGTTCCTCCATGCCATAGTGGGCAAATCTTTAACCTTGATTTATTCAATGAGAATAGAAATACACCAATTATAGTCTGCCTCAAAGGAACATAGGGAGCCAAAAGGAGCCAGCAGACAATTCCATTGCCTGCATCTTCTCATTTGGTTTGCTTTATTGCTCAGGGAGAGCCAGGTAGAACTATCCGGACCTTACTCTGGTCAGCAAGGGGAGAAAACAGAAATTTTATTGTTACTTGTCTCTACTTTAAAATATGCAAAGGCTTTTCACTACCAATAAGTAAACTAACTTTCTGGGGATGGAACACAGGATCTTCCCTGAAGCCACACCCTGGCTTTACTAACTCTTTTGCCCCTTACCCATTGGCCTCAATCCCCTTGATCTGCTTTCTGGTTCATAAAGCCTTGGCTCTAGCACTGCTCAGATTTAACCATGGTCGAGTCATCCTTCAAGGTCTGGCTTACCCGTGGCTCCATGTCTGGCCCCTCTACTAATCCATTTTTGTTGTGCAAACACTTCCCTTTTTCCTGTAACATTCTGTGACTGTGATCTTGGCTGTTCCTGCTGGAAGGGCAGTTGTAATGTTTGCAGAGCTTCCCTTGGCTTCAGATCAGTATTTCTCTTATGGTTCTTGCATAAGCAAAGAAGACATGTGGGTTGCAGTCAAACTCAGTAATCACAGCTTCTGTTGGTACGTTTTGGGCACATTTAAGTTTCAGGATCACAGCCTGTTGAGTAGCATATTGTGTTTGATTGGCTTCTATGTCTCTAGGCACCAACTCTCTCTGATGATGAACTACCTTAGGATGTCTCTAGTAACACACCTGTCTAGCAGTGTGAGGCTGTTCAAATGGATGTCAGGACAAAAGAGCTAAAGGACAATTGCTAAATTTCTGTGCCAATATTATTTCATGTTACTCTTCAAAAAGGAGAGCATAAGAACATCATATAAGATGAGTGTAGGAAAGAGGAGCTGTGTGTGTGTGTAGCTGTGTGCATGTGTGTGTGCATGTGTGTGTGTGTAGCTGTGTGCATGTGTGTGTGCATGTGTGTGTGTGTGTGTGTGTTGGGGGTTGCAGGCGGGGAGATCAGGGATGTGAAAAACCAAATTTGGAGATTGACAGAGAACACCTTGCCTGAGGATGCCTGCCACACATGATGTCTTGTCCAAATGTAAGTCAGCAGGCATTCCCTACAAAAATGTATGCTGGACTGACATGCTATTACACCTGTCTCAGGGTTTCCACTGCTGTGAAGAGACCCCAGGATCATGGCAACTCCTATAAAGGACAAACATTTAGTTGTGACGGCTTCCATTTTCAGAGGTGTAATCTACCATCATGGTGCACCAAGGTGGTGTGCAGGCAGATATGACGCTGGAGACTTGCAGCATAGGAAGTAGTCATCTCACTGGGCGTGGTTGGAGCAATATAGGACCTCAAAACCCATCTCCAATGGTGACACACTTCTTTTTAACAAGATCGCACCTTTTCCAACAAAGCCACACCTCCTAATAGTGCCACTCCCTTAGGGGGTCATTTTCTTTCAAATTATAATGGGAAGTACAGAAATCCATTTTTTCCTGCTCATTAAATAAATACAAATGGTTAAACTGTCAGAAGCTAAAATGAAGCCTCTTGTAAACATACAATTGAAACAGAAGAAGCAATGGATTTTGAGAGAAGGGTTGATGTAGCCAATGCTGTCCTTAAACTGTTTCTATAGCTGAGAATGACCTTCGACTCCTGATTCTTCTGCCTATGCCTTCACCTCCTGACAGGAGAGTTTACAGACACTCACCAGGATGCTTAGCTTTATGCGGTGCTGGTGATTGAGCCCATGCTTTGTGCATGTTAGGCAAGTACTCTAGCAACTTCGTTGGGGTCTTTCACTGGGAAGAGAGCTTAAGGTCCAAGCTGAAGTGGACAGACTACCGCTTCAGGTCTAGCAGGATAGTGGGGAAGTGCAGAGGTAACCCGAGCTAGCTTCCCTTCTGCTATCAAGGGCTCTCAGGGCATCCTTTAATTTAGTTTTCCTCTTTCAAAAATGATCTAGTTGAATTGAGGCTTTGTGGGGGCTCTAGCAAAATAAGGATGGGGACCACTTTATCTTATTTGTGGGACAATCAAATTTCTTTCCAATAGGGCAATTTCCAGACTGGTTATTTTTTAAAATCTTGTGCTGTAACCAAGCTGCCAGGCGCCAGCTCCCTACTGCTGGCTGTGTAGGAGTTGAATCTTCACGGAATTTGTTTCCTTAAACATTAAGATAATAACTGACTGGCTGTCCTTCCCAAGTGGGAAGTTGACTGAGCCAAAATTTGAAATCATTTCCTACAGTTTTCTCTGTGGCTTCAATACAGCAGATTCACTGGACACTATTAAGTACAGGCTGAGGAGACCTTCCACTTTCCCTCCTGCCTGTCCTCCCAGGTTAAACTGGACCACTTCACTTCAAGGTTGGTATATCTGCGCTGGCTTGGTCCTTCCCTGGACTCCACAGGAGGCTTCTCTTGGTGTTCCTGGAGTACACAAAGACATTAACAAAGAATTCACCCCAATCTTGTCACCTCTGTGCCACAAGTCTTTATGTTTCAAGTGTTTCTTTGAGTTAGCAACAACTTCAAAAGATGTATTTAAAGCAGAGGGGCTCTTTTTTTTTTTAACCTTGGCAAGGAGACCATTGTTGTGTGAAAACAAAGGACTCTGCACCTTCTTTCCTAAGACATTGCTACAGGATCTTATTTACAATATGACAAACCCTGGTTCATTCTTACAGCCTCATTAAATCGAAGCTTCATTTAACTAGTTGGACATTTTTACAATGGCTTTACTGGCTCAGGGTGATAAATGGCTGTCTAACATTCTTCAACAATAGCAGGGCTGCAGCCATAACCATGATGTGTATAAACACCGCATCTATTTAACAATGCACAAGGCTGGAGAGCAGGAACTGAAGACGAATGCTTTCCCTCAGCCATGTGTGTGGGGGCAGGGCACTGACTGGAGGGAGGCAAGATTACACAGCTTAGTTTGGATTTGTTTTATAAGTTCCATGTTTTTGCTGAGGATAACGAGGGTCTTGGAAACTCAGGACTGCATTTAGAGAATGAGAGGGGTGTTAAAATTTCCTAATTTGATCTCTGAAAAACAACAACAGAAAGATTGGCAATCAGATGAAATCAACTGGGTTTTCTCTTCCTCTGGCCTCTGGTCTAGGCAGCCTGGTACAAGCCTGTAATGTCAGGGCTTGAGAAGCTGAGAAACGAGGAATCACCGGATCAAGGGCAGCCTGGGATTTGTAGCAAAACATCGTCTTAAACAAATAAGCAACAAGACAAAAGCCTACATGTGAGAAAGGACAGAATGACATGCTCCAATTCAACAAACCCGGTGGAGTCTCCTCCAGGTACTAGTGATGCCAAGAGCTAGAGAAACACACACAGGGTTTCTTAAACAGGGGTGGGGGGTGAATATTACCCACACTTATAAATTCTATCTAGATTTTCACTAGGCTCTGATTTAATTTCACACCAAACATTATTGCATAACAGGACAGGCCAAAGCCTCTAATATTTACACTGGAGACTATGGCCTGACATTCTGTGTAAATGAAATTTCCCAGGTGTCCCAAGCAGTTTTGACCTCGTTTCCCTGCCAGCCATTTGACATGCCATTACTTACTGCTGCAGGGGCAGATGAGTGAGAGCCAAATCTGACCTGACTAGTGGTGCTCACAACACACAAGGGGTGCAGTCTTGAGCCTGCCCCCCAACTCCCAAAGTGGAAGGGATGCTGACCTGTGGTCAGTCCACCAGGAGCACTGCCAAAAGGGGTCCAACAATTCAGCTGCAATCTCAAAACGTCCGTGAGGCTGCCTCCTGGAATAAGTTTTGGTTATAAAATTCTGGGTTTTTTTATTATTAAAGTATACATTTGAAATATCAAACTTGTTTTCCACTCAGGCTTTAAGAGCTGATGTAAGTCCTTAAAGGACCCCAACAGCTTGTCTTTTTGCTGCTATTTTGAATGCCAGGGGCTGCTTCAACAATCCTCCCCAATATGGGATGGGAGACAATCAGAAGTCAAGCTGTGTGCTTCATCAACAAAGTAAATCAATTAAACACAGCTATCCCTGGAGAAGCTCCCCCACACAGAGGATGGTTTCTCACCTGCACAGGCCAGCGAAGCTTGGAATGTCCCCTGAGGGCAGCCAGCACTCTCCTTCACTCACCCGGTCGATCATTCTCCTCTGCAGGATTGGCCTGCTGAGGGTTCAGTAAGGAGGGCTTGGGACTCCGTTACAGCCTGAACTCAATGCCTTTCAAGAATTAAAAGCTTTAGCTGTTCGTTATACTGTTTGTCTGTGGAAGACCTGTCCTACCATAAATGGAAGTATCAGAGTGATTCCTTTAGGCTTCTTCAGTAATGAGGAAAGAATGGGAAAAAAATCTAGGAGAAGGTCACCCAAAGAAGACATGACTAAGGAAGCAGCCACATCCCTGCCACTGGCTGAGGAGCTCTCTGACATGTGAATGAAGGCCTAGCTGAAGGAAGTGTGAACGGAACTCGTATCCTCACCTACTAAATGGTTCTCTGGTAAGAGGGACAAACGCGTGACAGTGTCAGAGGAAGGACCCTGGAACTCAGCCAGCAAATCAATCTGATGATATCTGGGTAACAGGTGTCCCGGTCACATTCCACATAAGATTTGGGTGGTTAAGCAGAGATGAATTCATTATATGAACCCTCATTTCTCCCGTAGAGTGCATGAGTGTGTGTGTGTGTGTGTGCGCGCGCGCATGCGAGAGAGTGAGTGCGTGTGTTTGTGTATGTATGTGTGTGAGCGCGTGTGTGCATGTGTGTATGTTCCTGCATATGTCACATGTCTAGGTAAACATAAAGGGATATCACAATCCTGAAAATTTGTAGTTCTAAGAACAAACAAACAGGAAGGAAAATAAATGTTTTCAGTACGGCAGAGGGTCACAATAAAACCTACAACACACGTTGTCTTGGCTTTCTGCAGGATCTCCAACGGTCACACAGTGTGCACATGTAGATGGTAACAGGCACGTCTGTGTCCCCAGAATCTCCAATCTCTGAGTGAAGAAGCAGTTTGATGACACAGACGAACCAATCTACATTAAACCCCTAATCTCCACAGATCCAGTGAGACCTCCGCTGTGACACTAAATGTGACTGGATAGGAGAAGCGATGGAGTCATAGCACACTGGGAGAAGCCCAGAACTTCGGGGTCCCTCAGACTCACGTAAAGGTTGCCCCAACATAGCACCTCCAGTCTGCTTCCCACCCACTTTTCTCTTGTCTTAAGTGAGAGTCTTTTTCTAAGGGTTAGATAATTAAAGTTAACCACCCCCCGCCATTTCCATGCATGAAAAAAATGGTTTGAGGGTGGGAGGGGAAAAATTAAATTACAAAATGTTAGTGCAACAGTTTCATTTTATAAGCGAATAATGTGGGGACCAATGAACAGGGTGCCACCCAAAATCACTTTAGTAGGTGCAAACAGCGAGTATAATTGGCATTCCTATGTTGCATGCCCACCATCCTACAACACAGAGTAAAATGGGCCTGAAATGAAACAAGTAATTAAAAAGAAATATCTTAAAAATACAATAAGTATCTTAAAAATACAAAAATACAGTTAGCCATATTCTACCCAGCCTAGCTTCTGAGTTAATTGGATTTAAATTTAGTTTTATAGCAAAGAGGCAGAAAGATGTCCCCCATCAGGTGCCACCTTACACTACTGATCCTAGGAATAAGTTCATAGCCCAACCAAATGCCTGTAGCTTCAAAGTTATTTATTCTCACAGGCTAGTGGGCATAAAAATCACCTCGGTGATAAACTAAGGATCTCCCATCCTGTTGCCAAAGGTTGGGATTCACAGAAGGGCCCAGACAATGACAACAAGCAATTAGGTTGAGGCTGAGACTGGTACTTGGAACCACAAGCCCAAAGCTGGGCAAACTGGGCCAATAAAACAATGGTGACTCCACCAGGAGACTCTGGAAAACCCAGGCTTAAATTTCTTAGGGATGGTTTTGTACAGTTAGGAAGATAAAATAATTTTGGTTTAATCCTCAGAGAGATTTAAATTTATCCACAAGCCATATACTAAAGATGCTTCTCCATCCGTATTGAATAACTTTCTGGGCTAACATGTTCATAAATAGAACCAGTTTCCTAAGTAAGACTTTCCTGGGACCATGAAGAATCAGGTTTGAGACAGATGTCCTTAGGACAACCCTAATTTTACAATGAGAAAACCCACAAACATCCCAGCAGCGAAAATGAAGCCCAAAGTGTACCTTCTGGAATTAGGGCTCTCTCGAGGTTCTGTAGCAACCGTAAATGCTCTGGTCTTCCTAAAGAAGCAGCTAGGACAGGACATCTGGGTCTCAGCACAAGGAGGGGCCTTGGCAGGAAGATCATGAAGTACTTGGCCGAACAGTTCTCCAATCCACAGCATGTTTACACTGGGACACTCTCCCTGGTGCCCTAGAACTCCAAGGCTGGCTCAAGGTAGCAAAGTTACCAGAAATCAGAACTCATACCCTCCTGTCTTAGTGTTCTACTGCCGTGAAGAGACGCCATGACCACGGCAACTCTTCTAAGAGAAAGCATTTAACTGGGACTTGTGTACAGTGTCAGAGGTTTAGTCCATAATCATCATGGCTGGTAGCACCGCTTGGCACACAGGCAGACACGGTGCTGGAGAAGGAGCTGAGAGTTGTACACCTGAATCTGCAGGCAACAAGAGAAAGAGACACCGGGCCTGGCTTGGGCTTCTGAAACCCCAAAGCCCATCTGCAGTGACACACTTCTCCAACAAGGCCACACCTGATTCTTTCAAATAGTGCCACTCCCTGAACATGAAATATTATGAGCTTAGGGAACCATTTTATTTAAACTACCATGCCTCCTGACCTCCCTTCTGCTCCCCAGACCCTGCATCTGTAAGTCGAAGTCGGGCAACAGGCCCGCTATGACACATTTCTTTCTCTTTGGAAGTTCTGAACAGAATCTATGAAGTATCATAATTAGTTTTGCTCAGAGGTGGGAGGTGTTGTCAGAAATCCAAACAGACGTTCATTTTCCCAGAAACGAAAAGACCCGGATTGAACTCTCTGGAGGCAAATGGCAACAACAAGGAGGCTTTGTGTGAGAGTCTGGCTGGCATCTGCCGCAGTCTGTAGACTCCATGAATACAACCACTGCAATGGCACACATTGGACCAGGTGCACCCAAACCTGTAGTGCTGGACAGATGGGAGCGTTTCACTTTAAGTTCAGATGGTGCTGGATCTTCTTTAAAGGTTCCCTTTCTCTGTTAGCCTACTGCATCCTCTTCTCATGCATTTCTACATCCCTTGGACACAATATCAAGAGTGAAGTCTGGTTCCTCTCCTTAACCCTCAATGGAAAAAGATCTCTGGTGACAGCAATCAAGAGTCCCAGAGTTGTGTTGTTACTGGGAGCAGGGTGAGGTGGGAATGACAGGCAGCCACTATGGAAAAATGACAGTATAATTCCTTAACCAGTGAAACGCGAAATTACCATATAGCACAGGAGGAAGCAGAAGCAGGGACTTGTACTCAGGTGCTCACAGGAGCAGTCCTTAGAGAGAATCCATATTACATGGAAGCAACCCTACAGCCATCTGCAGACAAATGGATAAACAAAACATGGTATATGCACCAGTGGAATAGGTAACAAAATGTATTATATTTACATGCATACAACTGAATAGCATCCAGCCATCAAAAGAAATGAAATTCTGAGACATGCTGCATCAGAACCCTTGAAGGCATTGTGCTAAGTGAAATATGCCAAAAACAAAAGAATAAAGATTGCATGCTTGAATTGAATTTGGCTGAAACTAGTCCCTGAATTTGAATGATAAAGTTTTGGCTCTAAGTAGCCCCCATAAAAAGTTGAATGGCAATCTGGCTTGCAGTGCGAGCAATTTGTAAGGCAACCATAGTAAACTCCTGCAACTCAATGGCTAAACCTCAGCCAATCGCATGATAGCCAATAGATGATCCCTTGACCAATCCTAAACTGTAGCTGCCAGATTAAGGCCAAGTGAGGCAAACGTCCAGCTATTCTATCTATGCCTTTTTTTTCAAGCTGTGAAAATAGATGGACACATTGTAAAGGGGGAGGGGTGGTAGGTGGGGGGACAGCATTGCCTGGTTCTTGAGCCTTTTTCTTGCTTATGTAAACTTTCTTATATTTGAATAGGTTCAGGTTTTCTTTAATGATCTAATCCCATTTTCATGAGTTGTCTAGATCCACCAAACTCACAGGGCAGTCAGTAGGACAAGCTTGCCAGGCATTGGCTTGAAGAGGAAATTGGAGTCAGTGCTTAGTGGACATAGAATCTCAGTTTGAGCTCTGAGGAGGAAGGCATCATGTGTCACGCTGTAATGTAGTCAGTAACACTGATGCCCATTTAAAAAGAGCTAAGATGGTAAACTGGATGTTATGGATATGTTGGTACAATAAAAAAGAATTAAAAGAGAAACCCAGTAAGAAGCAGTGTTGCAACACAAGTAGCAGAGAACAGGTCTCAATGAGAACTGCTTTGTGGCACAATGAAATTGAGAGCAGGTGTCTGTCCTTGGTGGTGGGCGAAGGATGCTCTTGTTTCTGGGACTCACAATGGTTCATGGGTACTATGACTGTTGAGCCATCAGAGGATAAAGAAAGAGACCTCACAGTCCCCAGGCCAGCATCCTGAGGTTGGCATACAAAGAAAGTGCCCTGAAGAAATAGATATTCTCTGGACGTTTACTTCAGAGGCTAAATCTTCTTCAAGCAGAGTAAATGTTTTCCTGGCCCCATGCATTTAAGCAAAACTCATCATGACAATTTAATCTCTATCATCCCCCTCCACACACACTTTATTTCAGATTCTGAAGGTAAACAGCATGCATTTCCTATCACAATTGGAAACTCGGTTATATTCTAGGAGATTATCCTGTGTAAACAGGTGCTGATAGTGGGAACTCACTGTCCTGCACTGTCATTTGATCAAACCGGTGATCATTCAGCAGCTTGTGAGACCTCCTTGGGTGCAGTCAGACTCAAGGCTCTGAGAAGCCTGGCCTGGAGGGAGACCAGGGGAGACCTGTATCAAGGAGCTTTCAGATGTTGCCTGGGCTCTTGAATCCACCAAGAAAATAAAACTGGGAGTTCCCACTGAATGTCTCGTAATCATAACTGCTGTCCAGGTTATTCCTGTCACCAAGGAGCAACCAAAGACAGACAAATTACTTTAGATTAACAATAATCTGAAATCAACAAGAGGCAGCCTCCCCCCCAAAAAAAACTCTATAAGTCCCACCCCCAGTATATACTCATCCATCCCATTCTGTGACACCAAGTCTCGTGGCCAGTCTGTAGACTCAATCCAGCCGTGAAGGATTAGGAAGGCTTCACTATTAGTAACACTACATAAAATCACTGCATAATGATTTAAAAATAGCAGGAGGATACCAACTCTTCAAAATAGGTTCAGAAATACTTTCAAAAGGAAGGGAACAATTAGTCTCTTTAAAGACATTTAAGTATTATTTTAAACAATGACTTCCTTCATTTAGAAAAAAAATTCTGCTTCTATTTCTGGCCAGCAATCTATTTTCCTAGACTGGATCCCCAAGAAAAGTTTACTAACGTCCAAGTACTTGAAAAGAAGAAGTCTCATTCCTATCCCTCCAACGTCCATGACTGATTCAATAAAAAGCCACTGTAGTATTTTTAATTGATGGAAACTAAAGTCAATAGATGAGCTTCTTAGCGCATGGCAGAGAGCACGGAAAGGGCATTCACTCATCTAGAACTCATGTGATGATGGAAACTTTAATAAAAGGGACTCATAGGAGAGCTTTTAAATGTGGAAAGAAAAGAGTTCTACAGAAAGAAGCTGCGGGGGAAAAGACTGCTCATGGTGGGTGAAAAAGAAAGATAGGCTTTTCCAAAGAAACTGTGATTTGAAAAAAAGAGGAAGAATAGTCAGAGATAGTTGGAGGGACTTTGGATTGAATCTGTCCATTTTTATTCAAATAGTAAATTTATAAAACAAGGGGCAGAGGTTAGAAATCTCAACCAGTTTCTTACATAGATTGATATTGCCAAGAAAGACTCTGCCATCTATGGCAATGATGAATTATCAGTTATCGTAAAACAAGCAATAAGGCACTGTGATTATGTTCTAAGGAATGAGCTCCACCATCATCCCAATACTTGAAGATAAGAAAGGAGGATTGGTGGAAGTTTGAGGTCAGTCTGGGTTAAACAGCAACTTCCAGGCTGGCTTTGCCTACAGAGTGAGAGTCCTGTCTCAAAAATCAAACAAAGAAAAAGGACCTTCAAAAGGAGACATCCACTTTTTCATGTTTAGTAAACAGTTCATGGTGGTTATATGTCTGCTGGATTCATTCCTTCATTGTTTCTCTCCAATAGCCTCAGTTTCCCTGTGAGTCAGATGACTGTACTTTAGGTCCAGCAAAGCAAAGTTCCTGTGTAAGATAGAACTGTTCAATAGTGTGTTTTTCTCCCTATGGCTCTGCCCATTCTGTGCAGGATGACCACAAGGACTCAAGTTAGCTTAAAAAAATCCATCTCAAGATTCTGTCAAGTTTCTCTTCATCCCTCACACCATTGGCCGAGGAGACAGTGGTAAGCCTAAGCATGGAACCAATCTGTAAGGATGGAGCTTTGAAGCAGAGAAGAAGAGAGTGTACTGGTCACATTTCAGCTCATGCCAAGGGCCCCTCTAAAGCCATACACACCTTTGAACTGTTTCAAATACACGACACAGTCCAGTCCATCTATTCAAGAGAGTATGATAGGCTGTCTATTATTTGCAGCTTAGAAGTCTTGACCAGTATGAGATTACTCCTAAACTGGGAGGGAGAAAAAGAGGAGACAGAAGAGGAGGAAGAGGAAGAGGAGGAGGAGGAGGAGGAGGAGAAACCATCATCTGGTCCCCACAGCAGTGAAGTTTCAGAAAATGGCTGGGTTGAAATGTACCCATTCAGTATCTAAACAAACAAACAATTAAAAAGAATTATTTAAGCTATTAGACTACAAATTGAAATACAATAGAATCCAACCACATTGGATGAGTTACATTGATATATATGTAAGCCATGTGTGTACTCATCACAGACAAATGATATAAACACTTAGCCTCTGTTCTTTCACCAGAGTAAGGAGTTTCCTCACTTTTCGATCTTGATTTTGTCTTTTCTGGTTTGTTTTTAAAATTTTGTCAAGAAGGGATATTACAACACAAACATATTCCCGTGGCCTCTCAAAGGCATAGCACATGTGAAGACTGTCATTGCTTCAAGCCCAAGGTTTAGGATGGACATAATTAAAGAATGTAAGACAGCTTCCCCACAGTTCTGATGGTGCTAGAAAGTTCAATGAGTGAAAACAGCATGCACTGTGTGGCTTTTTAGTTTTCATTTTTTTCCACTTTGCCACGATAATAAAAGTGTGTGCATGTGCGTTCTCTTGCATAGGCTCTCAATCTCCCTCTCCATCCCCTCCCCCCTCTCTCTGAGCCCTCTTGCATAGGCTTTCGATCTCCCTCTCCATCTCTGCCCCCCCAGCCTAAAGTTGCTCTGTTTGGCTAGATTGGCTGTCCATCAAGTTCTAGGGACCCACCTGTCTCTGTCTCTCCAGTGTTGGGATTGCAAATGCACTTGGATTCTTAGGGATCAGCTTGGGTCCACATGCCAGGGAAAGCACTTTATAGACTGGGGTATTGCCCCATCCTCTCCTTTAGCTTTTCTTTCTTTTTTTTAATGCACTGGATTTAAAGTAATTATTTTGAAGCTCAGGGCTCCTGGTAATTCTGTATGGTGATTCCCAATCATTGAGAAGGATGTCTCATGTGTTTACTTTCTGCCATCAAGCAGAGATCGGCTCAACAGCAGAAATGTCTCTGATCAAACTCAGAGAAAGGTCTAGGAATATTTTAAGTGATGGCCAGTCACTCATTTTCCATCAGTTATGGCTTATAATTGTATCATATTAAAGACTTACATCCTATCAGGTTTTGTTTCTGGGTGGCAGTTTCTGAGGGAAAACTTCTCAAGACATTCATAGGTTTGAGACACCAATACGGACACCCAAGAGATATCACAGACCACTATTTCAGTTCTATGGTCTGTTCCAATCAGGCAAGAGGTCGATGCCAGCATCCAGGGGATCAAGGCTGATTCCAGTTTCTCCCGCTGATTAGCTACATTTTCTATGCCAGTGTTAGATCTTAGATAAGTGTCCTTTAGCATGAAGCTTAGTAAGATTTCCTTACTCGGTTGTAGAGATGAGATGTTTAAGGCCACATTCTGGTATATGTCAAGCCCTCGAAATCGGAAATCATTCTTCTCAAATGAAAATGATCTCACACGGTCCAGACCAGTCCTTCATTTAAAGTGCGTGTAGGTAACGCTAGCGAAGCAGGGAATTTGAAACAGCTGAAATGACCGAGGTAAACTCACCCAGTATTGATCCCACACGAAGACTTTTGTTCTTTGGATAAATGCAATGCTGAACGTGGCAAACAGTTTTCTTTGAAACCAAATATAGGCCTACTTCTATCCAATAGTCTTCAGCGAGTAGACTGACTTGGAAAGCCACTCCCAAATTTGGAGGAACTGCAGGGCCTTCCCAGAGGGAGCTCCACCCTGAAGCCCCACAGTCTGTGCCACACACAACCCATAGTATCTGAAGTTCTGTTTACATTTTTTTCTTGTGTTCACAGTTATTCCTTGCTGGAAGCCAAACGTCGTGAGAGCAAAGGTCTTTCTCTGAAATCGACAATGAAGTGTTCTGGAAACTATTTCTTGGGTGATAGCAATGAAAAGGGTTATTTGTTTCATGTGGACTTTACAGAGAATCAGTACTTAAAAGTTAGGGATTTTAGTCTGTCATACCGAATAGACAGACACAGCTAGGAGAGCGAGGAGGTATGATTGACAGGTAATTCAATCAAAGAATTAATATGACTAATATGGAGAACTAATATGGATACAGCCACTGATGGACACCACGTCCTACAACGGGGCTAGAGTGACAGCTGGATGAGGTATTGGTGCTGGAGGCCAGGACCACTGCAAAGCTGCCACAATCATGGTCTGCCCTGCAGAACCTGGCCCTTCCCAGGGAAAGATATCTTAGGGAAGCCAGACTCCAAAACTGACAGCCTGCTGGCAAAGGATTCTGGGAAGGAGCTTAGTGACAAGAGTTCATTCTGATTTGACATGCACAGTGGAGAAGAAGGGCAAGGAGTAGGTGCAGATGCAGAGAACCAAGATCAGCATGGCCAGTGAATTCAAGCCGCGAACACGGAAGGATGCCGCCGTGAGAGCTGCTTAGCCTGTACCTGAGCTGGCACTCTGTCACCTCCCCCCATTTGAAATGCTTTTTCAATTTTCACAGAAACAGTGCTTTTCAGCCTCAAATACCTAATGTGTTTGTGGACAAAAAGCATTTGAAAAACATGATCATTAAAGCCCAAACAAGCAAGACATTCGGAGTTGGTAATTCTGTACAAACTGGATTTAGGGAGATTGGAAAGGCATGTTTGGTACTATGCTTATTTGAGCACACAGACTCTGAGGATGTGTATAACAGTAGAGCATATACTTTAGGTATATGCACACACTCAACATTTCTACTTTATACAGGACACAACAGTTAGTAGGAATACCAGGCTACACTTGGTTGTCCTTCCTTTATTCTAGGATCGCCTTTGTGTTCATCTGCCTCAGGAGCATTTATATATGACGGTTTAAACAGAAGTTTTTAGAACCATTGTCACCTTTACCTTTCCTAGTTTTTCTTTCACTAGGAGCAAAAAGCTTGAAGGACACCGGAAGCTTGGAGAGCACCCCTGGGAACTGGATGGAGGTGGAGGACTCTACAGTATCAAGACAAGAGAAGGAAATGCCTTATGCAGGAAAAGCAGGCCTGCAGAGGAATGAGGGTCCAGACAGAGGTCCCTGGCAAGGGGCAGCGGTGAGCACTGACAAGTTCTCAGCCCTCCTGCTATGTGACATCCCATGAGGAAGCCTCTCCACAGTTGGCAGGGACCCTAAGCCGAGGTCAGAGAAAATAGCCACGCTCTATCATGGGTCTATGAGCTGCAAACCAAGACTCCATCATCAGTGGCCGGCTTTGGACCCATCTCTGAGATGGTCCATACCAAACAGACTGTGGATCCTTAAGGCCTTGACCAGGAACTGGCACAAAGAACTCTTTCATCGGGAGCAGGTTCATTCCTCCTCAGGCTGAGGGTCAAGGGCTCACACTGAGATGTGCTTCAGCTCCAAAAACAAACACACACACACTGGTGTGCAGTTACTGGCATCTGCATGCTGCGCTAGAATAATGCCCGCACCTGCTGTTCATGTTTCAATGTTTAAAAAGAGAAATTGCTGCCACAGAATTATTGCTCATGCCTTTGGCTTTCATGGAGCCACACAGCTGTGGCAAATTTTTGGATGAGGGTGGGTAAGAGGGGGTTAGACTCACTCCCGCTCTTATCTCTGAGATAGATCCCCTGGGGCAGTGAAAGAACCGAGGTGAGACCATGTGAGTGCTTTTCAGACATGGCCTGGAATGGACCAATAACCTGCCTCCTCTAGAGCTTCCCGTGGAGAGCCGGCTGAAGTAGAAGATGTCCTGTGCTACCACAGTGTGTCTCTAGCTTCTGCCCTGATGTGCTAGAGCTGTGATTCACTGGCCACATCTGTGTAACACCTGCACTAATGTTTACTAAATATTTCTCTACATATGGACTCTGTTTTATTACTTAAGCAAATGTGTCCTTACCCTAAACAACAATATCCATGAAATTACAAAGTGTGGTATGCTATACACACCCACACACTCTTCAGTCTGCATGTAAAAATGCCAAATTACCGAAGAACAAGTGTGCATCTAGGCACAGCCAAGATTACGCCATACTCACTAACGGCTCGCTCCCAATAGGTTGGGAAATCCTGAATTGCATGGTGTTGGCACTAGATGTTCTCATGATTCCATTTTCTTTTCCTTTCCTCTCGGTTTCCAAACTTGATTACTTTCTGACGACGATGGGTTTGAAAATAAAACAATACGAGAGAAGTGAAAAGCAGGGGAGAGAGTAGAAGACTGGGAAGAGGCACCAAACAGAAAGAAGAGAGGAGAAAATAAAGAAAAGGAAAAGATGCCCAGGCAAAACATCTCAACATCAATGCTAACAGCACAGAATGCGCTGGGTTTGTGCATGTGTCTGGGGATTATAATCATAGCAGGAAGTCTGTTTATCAAAAGGATGGTTACTTCATGAACGGCAGCATTATCCTCAAACCCTGGACCGCCACACCATGCTAGTCCCTAGCACAGGCTTGAAAGTAGGAAGCATGGAGGCTTTGCTCCTCCAGGGTCCCTCATGTCACACTGACACTAGATTGTGACTTCCTGCCCCTGTAGTCCTGCAGCCCTGTGCACAGGGGACCCTCCCTCTCTTTCCCCACTTACCTTCCTTATCATTTCAGGAAGAAATTCCTGGAAAACTCTTCCTTTGGTCACTGATATCTCTGGGAACCAAACCCATTAAGATATTCTTGATCCTTACTCATGCTATTTTGAATGTCTGGGGCACAGGAAGGAACCGATAAAAATAGAATTACAATGCCCTTGCTGCCAAAGCAGCAAAGGAACTGATTAAGATTGATGTCTGAATAAATATACAATAGCAGGCCCTACACATTAACAGCCTTTGGTACAACAAAAAGAAGTCTGGTTTTCAGTGACCACACACGTATGTATTTGTTTCCCATGTTCTGTGTGCCTTTTTTCTTAAGAGAAGACCCCCACCCTTTAAAAAAGGTTTAAAAGTATAGCAGTGAGCTAATGGCTCAGAAGTTAAGAGCGTTTGTTCATGCAAACAACCTCGGTTCAATTCCCAGCACGCACATGGTGGCTCATACAACCATCTATAACTCCAGTTCAGGGGATCTGATGCCTTCTTCTGATCTCTTTGGGCACTAGGCACATCCTGTGATGTACATATACTTGTGAACAAACCACTCATACACATTAAAATAGATATATTAAGAAGTATAAAATGATGATAATGATATAAAATAATAGTAAATATTCATCAAACACCGACTGACAGGCACGGAAAAATTTACATGTACTAACTAACTAGTGTCCAGAGCCAACAGTACTAACGGAGATGAATGGATACTATCCTCCTCTTCCTCCTCCTCTTCCTCTTCCACTTCCTCCTCCTCCTTTTAATAAAGAAGCAACTAAGCTGGGCATTGGTGGTGCATGCCTTTAATCTCAGCACTCAGGAGGCAGAGGCAG
>LOJH01006747.1:10827-31999 GCA_001685095.1 Ellobius talpinus | reverse complement strand
AGTTCCAGGATAGGTTCCAAAGCTACAGAGAAACCCTGTCTCAAAAAACCAAAATAAGTAAGTAAATAAATATAAAGAAGAAACTCATAATCAGAGATATAGCTGAGGTACTATAGACAGATACAAGTTATTTTTTTGTTTGTTTGTTTTCAAGACAGGGTTTCTCTTTAGCTTTGGAGTCTGTTCTGGAACTAGCTGTAGACCAGGCTGATCTTGAAATCACAGAGATCCACCTGCCTCTACCTCCCGTGTGCTGGGATTTAAGGGTATGTGACACCCCTGCCCTGTGGTACAAGTTAATTCTGTCTCTCCAAAAAGGTTTAATATCATGGGAGTTAATGAACTCCTTTTGACCACAGCCTCCAACTGCAGAGTTAGAGGTGCCTAAGGATGGTGTGGTGGAAAGGTAGGTGTAGTCCTGCCAAAGACTCGGGCTTGTGAACTTTGGAGGTGTTTACCACCACCGCTGCCATCATTGCCAGCATGGCTCCTTCTTCCACAGTCTCCGCTGATTAGGAGGCCATTCCACTTTCCTTTCTGCACCTATGAATCTGACTTTAGTAAAGAGGCAAATATCTAAGCAAAGAGACCAGTCTAACCCCTAGGACTTCCTTCAGTGTTGGGGACAGTACCCAAAGACACTGGTGGAAAGGGCTTTCAGCCTATCTTGAACCACATCCTCCAAGTGGTACCACAGCATCAAACTCCTGGTTTGTAGTCACTCGGCTCGGAGTCTTACCTGCTCACCTGTACTTTGTATCTGAATACTTTTATCTATCTCTTGTCATTCTATCCTCTTTTAGCATATTTTCTTAAGCTTTTTTTATTATCAGTTCATACTGAAGGTATAAATGGTCCATCGGGAAGTGGAGCAAAGTAGACAGTTCATTATTATAAACAAGACATTGTGGAAAACTTTTTGTCTTTTATTTCTTCGTAGGGCTGAGGGTCAAAGGCTTGTGTATGGTGAGCATCCTATCGCCGAGTCACAGCTGCAGCCCTGAAGATTTTCTTCCCTCACATTATCCCCAAGATGATTGGTCCAGGTCTTTCAAGCAACAATACCCATAATAAGCACCAAACACTCCCTGAAAGTAGAGGTTCGTATCTCCTTATCACCCCCAGACTTTAAGTCACCGGTCCCTGTGCCCCTTGTGGCCGCACCAACTGCATCCCATTCCTCCCACCGGAGGCCCTAATGACATATTAATATTTCCAGGTTCCCGATGAGCCCCATTAGCCACGTGATCAGTTGCCTAGGACAAGGGCTGCTTCTCTTTGGCTTGTCCACCTCTTCTGCTGTCTGTCTGTCATCTTGCACTGCTGTCTGTCTGCCATCTTGCACATCTAAGATTCTCCATGAGTTCAGGCTCTAAGATAACGACAGAGGGGAACTCACAAGATGTTCTATCTACAGAGGTGTCCAGCTGCAGCCTAAGCAAATAAACATCTTTCATGATGGGCATCTTGGGAAAACAACTGCTGGTTCATTATCACGTCGCAAGAGTCATTTCATGCAAGTCAGCAGGCCACAAGTATAATCTCTGTCACCTGCTTTTAGCCCAACATTCCCAAGTCTCAATTTTAATGTCTCAGTAGATCTCTAGTAAGGTAAGAACTCCACTTGCTCCCGGATAACTGCAGCACTCCCCGCTGTTCTCTTGGCCTCATTTCCTTCCTCACTCCCTTCATTTCAGTATGCACCGAAGCTAGAGTTTCCCCAGAACCAAGGATGCAATCCCCACCATGTCACAGGCGATTCTTAGCCCACCGCACACTGCATTCCAGGGGCAAGGCAATTGCTTGCACATCCTTAACTCCTAGCTACCACTAGCGCTATTCCTGTGTGTGTGCCTCTTCTCCTTCTGCCTGAAACATCCTCTTCCAGGTTCTTCTCAGTCTCTCACCACGACTAGACCAGCAGCTCACAGTGTCTGTCTCCAGGAAGAGCTTATGAATTTAGCAGTTAAATCATTTGCTTGCCTTCGGTAAGTGGCTTCCCAGGTCCCCCAGGGTCAGTGGCTTGTTTTGTTCATGCTCATGTCTCCAGTATCTAGCACTGTTTGACACTTCTTGGGGGCAGAGTTTCAGTAACTAACAGCTAAATTAACCCAAGACTGAAATGCAAGATAGTGTAAGAATACATTTCAGAAGGGTGCTGTTCACTACATGCCACCAACAAATTTTCCTTTTTTCTTTCAAGGTTGATAAGACCAAAGCATGAAAGCATTTGGCATATATGTCTGTATAATCTGATTGGCTTTTTTCCTTCTGAGTGTTTGCATATGTACAGTGTGTGAGTATGCCTGGTCCCCGCAGAGGCCAGAAGAGAGTGCTGGATCCCCTGCAGCTTGAGCTACAGAGAGTTCTGAGCCACCACGTGGATGCTGGGAACCAAGTCTGGGTTCTCTGTCAGAGCAGCAACTGCTCTTAGCCACAGAGCCTTCTCTAGAGTCCCAAGAAAGAGTTCTGGAGGGGTCATTCTGCATTGCTTGGAAATTAACCTATATGGGACTCCAGAACTTAATATGGAACCTAGACTAGACACCAAGCTGAGAATGTGAATCCACAGACAAGTCCAAAGACCAAGCAGTCCAATGCATGACACATCTTTAACTGATTAAGTTTTAAACTTTTTTCAGCAAAGTTGTCAGCTTTCAGTGAGGAAAATCTTCACAGTTCTTGCTCTATTTGTTCCTAAGCATTTTATACCTTTGGTGTTATTTTAAAAGCCTTGGGTTTGCTCCTCAGAAACACAAAAATACTAACATATAACTGTACATTTTTATTAGTTTTGTATACTTTCCCTAATTCTAATTATTTTTAGTTTCTTCATTAACAACTTTCATTCATTTATTTGTGCTCCATGACACTTTAAAATGTTCATAACAATAGCGAGCAGAACTGTGAACAGTCCCATCCCTTAGTGTGCACCTGATCTTAGTGTGATTCAATCAATAGTTAGCATTAGCTATGATGTTAATCATTCTTTCTATTCTTGTTTCTAAGAGTTTTTAAGCATAAATAAGGGTTGTATTTAAAATTTTCTTTATTTACTGATATAACCACCTGAATCTCCTCCTTTATTGTTAATGGGATCAATGAGAGCAATTACATTGACTGATTTATTCTTTTTATTCCTTCCTTCCTTCCTTCTCCTCCTCCCTCCCTCCCTCCTTTCCTCTCTTGCTCTCTTTCTGTCCTTCATTCCTGTCTCCCTCCCAGCCTCCTTCCTTCTTCCATCCTTCCTCGTTTCCTAAGGGTTCACCCATATTTTATTCCTGGAATAAATTGAAATTCGACTAGTATGTTACCTTTTGGTGACTGTTGCTGGATTTGATCTGTGAGTGCTTTATAAAGTATCTTAAGGTCTGCTCATTGTATCATATAGTTTTCTGCAATAGTTTTATTCTTTTTTGTTAGATGGTACGTTGACATAAAATAAGAAAGTGGTCTCTCTTTGAATATTTGATGAATTTCATCATTAAATACACTGTGACTTTTATTTTCATGTAGAAAGAATTTTTGGAGGTAATTCAGCTGAAATATTATATTGAGACATTTAAATTTTATATATTATTTTGCGTGCCCTCTCTTCCTTTACAGTGCATACTTTTCAAGAAAGCTTTGTACTTAACTTTGTCAGCATAAAGTTGTTCATGAATCCTCTTATCTTTTTAGAGATCTTAAGTTTTGCAGTGTGAATTCCTTTTCATTTTTGATACTGGTGGCTTATATTCCCTTTTTCTTGACCATTAAAGGCTCATCAGTTTGAGTGATTTTCACAAATAACAAGTTTTAATTCTGTTATATTCTGTTTCCTTGAATTCTCTTAATTTTATCAATTTCTTCCATATCTTCATTTTGGATCTTGCTTGCTTTTTGTTGTTGTTTTGGTAACCTCCCAAGACAGAATCTCAAGTAATTGGTTTTAGTCTCTATGTTTTATACTATAGAGATTAGAACGTCAATGTGGAGAAAAGGAACAATTATAGACTGTTAATAGAAGTGTAAACTAGCCCAGCCACTATGGAAACCAGGATGGAGATTCCTCAACAAACTATACATAGCTGCTATATGACTTGGCTAGGCCACTCCCAGGTATTTAGCTGAAGAATTCCTAGTCACTGTATCACATAGACACTTGCACATCAACAGTTAGTGCAGTACTATTCAAAACTGCTAATTTATGGAGACAACCATGGTTCCCATCAGTAGAGGAATATGGAAAATGCAGTATATATACACAACGAAATTTCACTCAGCCACTAAAAATAGCAAAATTATATTGTTTGAATACAAAGTAGATATAAATGGAGATTATTAAGTGAACTAAGTCAGTCCCAGAAAGATGAACATCACCTTTTCCTCTCAGTTGTGGATCTTACATTTCATATAGAGACATAAAATCATGTATGTATATATGACATAAAACATGATCTAGCAGGATGACTCAGCAGTTAAAGGTGTTTGTGCAAGCTTGGTGACCTGGAACCCATGGAAGTTTGAAGGAGAAAACAGACCACAAAGTTTCTCTGATCTCCACGTGTTCCACGGCACATGCAACCTTTACACACATGATGCCATTATACATGTACACCCCCAAAATAATAATAGTTACAATAACAACAAATTAACATTTAAAGAGAAAGTAGAAACAAAATTACCCAGATAAACAAAGAGGACAAGTGGGAGGGGGTGGGGGAAAAAGGAGACTAAGAGGTATGTGGGGAAATAAGCTTGTGGTAGGTTGCAGGAGGACGAACCCCATAGGCTCATATGTTTGAATACCTGGTGCCCAGTTGGTGGAACTGTTTGGGAAGAATTAGGAGGAGTGGCCTTGTTAAGGAAGGTGTGTCTTCAGGGGTGGGCTTTGAGGTTTCAAAAGCCCAGGCCAGTCCCAGTGTTCTCTCTGCCTCTTGGATGTGAATTAAGATGTGAGCTCTCGGCTGGTCCTGCCACCATGCCTTTGCTCTGCCACCATGGACTCTCACCCTCTGAAGCTGTGCGCCCAATGAAATGCTGTCTTTTATAAGTTGCCTTGGTTATGGTGTTTTGTCACATTAGCAGTAAATGAGCCAAGACTGAGCTCAAGGGACATTATACACTTGTATGGGAACCTCTGACTATATACAGTTAGTACATGACGATTCTTAAAAACAGGAAACATTAAGGAATTCCCTTATAAGTGCTGCTTTATCTGTATTCCACATATTGTAATCTGCTGCAATTTTGTTATCGCCCAATTTGTAAAAGTGTCTAAATTAGAAGACTATTAAGGAGTGTGCCATTTAATGTCCTAATGTTAGGGAAGGGTAGTATGTAGATATTATTGCTATTGACTTCTAACTAAGATTCACTATATCCGATGAAAGGACTTTTCATGATTTCAGTCTTAGACTTACTGGGATTTGTTTCATGGTCCAGCATGGTTTCTATGGGGAAAGAGCCATGTACAGTTGAAAAGACTGTCCGTTCTGTAGTCATTGAGGAACTCTTTGCAGATACTGATTGGCTCAAAGGAGTTAGTGCTATTGTTCAGAACCTCTATTGCCTTTTCCCCCTTCTTTTTTAAGGGATGTGTCTAGTTTAAAAATCAATTAAATGGAGAAGAATATTACAATCTCCTATTATGATTGTGGGAATATTTTTCTTTTAACACTGTAACTGTTTATTTTGTATATTTTTAAGTTTCAAGGTGAAGCACATACTGGCTTGTGATTATTGATTGGGTTTTTTGGGGCATTGACTCCCTTTTTCACATTATGAATACCCCTTTTTACCTTTGGCAACACTCTTCTTAATCTACTTTGTCTGGTATCAACAAAGCCATGCAGCCTCCATATGCCAACCATTTGTATCAACCTGTGTTTATATTTACATCAACACATTTGTGTGTTCCATTTAGAATACATCTTTACATTTAAACTGCTTTTTATACCTAAAATGTGTTTTTTAGGGAACATTTGCTTTCTAATATACTTAAGATAATTTTTCTTATTTCAGTACTCTCTTTTTGAGCTTTTTGTACTATTTTGAGATTACTAGAACTCCAGTTTAATTAACAATTGGTTTTTAACTATACCTGTTTGAATTACTATTGGTTGCTCCAAAGATTACAGTGCACATCCTTAGCACTTTACAGTATATTTAAAGTTAGTCAATTCCATACCATTTCATGGAATGCCTAAAACTTTTGTTTTAAAAAAAAACCTGTCATTTTAATCATTTCCCTTCTGTGTAACTTGTTTTAATTTTATAGATTTTATAATTTCCTTTTTCTTAGGTGCTAACTAATTCAACTACACTATACCCAAACATAGTTTCTCATATTTTATTTGCTTGTAGTTAGCTGTACTTCTTTGTATGTAAGATGATGTATTTCATCAAATTGGGAATTTGTGGAACATTGGTTTTTCAATCCTTTCCTTTCCCATCGGTCTCAAATCACTATAGTAGACTTCGGGTTATCATTTCATATCTTTAAAACTGTTAATTGTTTCAATAATTCTCTTTGTCAAATTAGACACTACTGCTGTGTGTTCATTCGTTCCTTCCTGTTAGCTGACAGGCTACTGATCCCATCTTGTGAATAAGTTTTTCAAATGTCCTAACACTTTTTTCCATTTCAAAGTTTCTGGTTGGTTTTTAACCTTCTATTTTACTTCTGACATTTCTGGATTTTTATTCACTACAGACATATTTCCATTATTTTTATTTAGTATAATTATAATATATGCTTCAAAATGTTGTCTGATAATCTGACTTATCTTAAGGCTGGCTTCTGCTGAACAAATTATGCTGACTTTTCACATGTCAAACACTGGTGGATGTTTTAAACTATTGCCCATGGACCAACACTGGTGGATGTTTTAAGTATCGCCCATCCCGTGGACAAACACTAGTGGATGTTTTAAAGCATCGCCCGTGGACAAACACTTTAAGTATCCCCTGTGGAGTTGTGCCGATGCTTTGTTTTGGCAGATCACTAACTTGGCTAGAACCAAACTCCCAACCCTGTTACATCCAAAGTGGCTATTAGCTCATGATCCACAATCAGACGGCTACGAGTCTGTCCACACAGGCACGCGTCAGTGGTCTCAGAACTGGTGTTCCTCTTATTCGCGTCTTTCTTTTAACCTTCTTAACCTTGGGATTCTTCCTGACTTCTGGTGGTTCTGGTTACTCTGAGCTCTTCCAAACAGCTACTCTTGTCAAAACGAATAAACTACATTAGAATTTTTGCCATACCACAACTTTAGTGAACTGTGGCTACTGCCAGGGCCCTGACTACAGAAATGGAGTGCGCCATGCCAACTGCAGCTTCCTGTAAAGTTCGCAGCTCCATCCTCCATGCTATCCAGAGGTTTGAGATAGTTATTTATGATTGTAATTATTGCACTATTATAGAAGAGTCCAGGGCCTTGCATACGCTATGAAACTGCTCCACTACTGAATTATGGCCACTGTCCTCCAAGTTTTTATCATCTGTTTTGTACCGAATTTTCCACAACTATTTGTGGAAGGTTTAATCTGTTAGGAGCTTAGACCTCCATAACTGAAAGAAAACTCAATAATGTAATTTCTAAAAGTTTCAAAACCTATATATATATATATAAGTTGCTTAAATAGGCACATACATACATACATACATACATGTATGTATATCAATAAATAAAATTATGTCACTGTTCTAGTTCTTTGGCAGTGTATGGGTGAATGTACATTCACTATATTAACTCATAAATGGACAGATAACATGAAACTATTAACAGATAGGCAGAGACCAACCATGACAGTTTGTCATTAACCAAGAATTTGGATTATTTTAACTCTATTTACCTAATACCAAACATAGTGCTCCTTTTGCTCCTGGAATCCCCCACACTCTCAACACCAATAAGATCCTAGGAGGCTCTAGTCACAGGCTCTAAGAAATGGCTAAGGATTTACGAACCCATCTAAAGGTGAAACTCATGGCAATCAGCACATATGTAAGTCTTAGACACACAGCTAATAAGGGTAATCCTCCAACAATGCTGTCATTCTGAATGCAAAAACAGAGGTAAAACCATGCATGTGTGTATTGTGTCTTCATTTGCAACACAGACTGGCGGCTCAAAAAAGGAAAGTCCCAGAGCTTTGAGAAGTAAGGAAGGACAAGAAAAGAGACCGAACATAAGAATGCACAGGCTTTTGGAAAGCAGGAGGAACAGCTACTGCGCAAGCTGACATGTATGTCAAGGACTATGGGACCTGTTCCCAGAGGGGAATGGACCAAGACCCTCCTCCATCTTATTATCTCACAGGAAGCCGCAGGGAACACAAGGGGCTATGCCAGAGGGAGGGAGGTCACACTGGCCAAGGGGCTGGAAAAAGTGATGTCATCACAGAGCTCTCTCCCATCCCTAATTGTCAAAATAAGTCCGGACTCAGAAGACTGAGGAGAATTGATGAACAGAAAGCTTATCCACATTTTTGGCTTGTTTGTTTGTTTGTTTGTTTGGATTCACTACACAAAATGTCAAAAGACTCCTCCAACTAACAGTGGCTTTACAGCAGTTACTTGCCTAAATGTTTAATCAAGAGCAAGATTTTATCCCTCCCTCCCCTGGAATTGGGGAAAACATGGGAAGAATATAGAAGCAATATTACTGAACAATAAACTATAATAGCGAACCAAAGTACTACAAGTCACGGCCCTTTTTTAAATTTCTCAGGCTATTTATACAAACAAAAACAAACACGGAGTTCTTTCCTCCTGCATCCTGAGTGGTTTGTTTCTGAGGAGAATGAGCTCAAGAAGACAATGCTCTAAAGAAAAAGATACTATTAGCTTTTCCTCTTAGTTTTCTTATCAATGACACTAATAAAATTTCTGTGCTTTTCTGTCTAGGAAAAAGGCTGTTGCTTCTATATAAAAAAAAAACCCAACATGAACACATGTTGTTTGAACACACATGTTGCCATGACCACACATGTTTAAAGCAAGGCTTTATAATGGTGCATTTCAAATAAAAGAGGATAGGGAAATGTGTTAACTGCTCTAAAATTCAAATCTCCAGCCACACCCCCATGGGTTTAAGCAAATAGGGCCTCTCTGGGGGAAGGTAATCCTAATTAGGTGGCAAGCTACAGGCATCCAAGTTTATGTCAGGAGCAGGTTCTGATAAGCGCTGCATTGAAGGAGCCTGGTCTGGGCTGTTTCGAGTGGGAGGGTGCTGGCGCAATGTTGGTATTTAGCTGAGATCTGCAGGCCAGCAAAGGTCAGCCTGGACAAAGCAGTGCCTAATGAAGCTGCTAGTGTCTGGGGTGAAAGAGCCACAAAGCCTTTCAAATTAGCAGCTGAATCCTGACACTCATTAGTGATTATATATGCAAGGGTTGCATCTTAAGTCCCAGCCAATAAAACAGCCTAGACTTTCTGCATACACACAAAGGAATACAGGATGTCCAAATATAAAGAGGTAGAAGCTTTTCAATGCTTCCCCCGACACATTTTGACATCTCTCTTCCTCTTTTCTGTCTTTATTTTTAAAATGATGACAGCACTACAGTGTGCTTACCTTCCAATTTAGCCCTAAAATAATTACCGTCATGACAAAAATGAGACTTTCATTTTTAAATTTTAATCAAGGAGGGTCTGGTCAGAAATTGCTTCTGCTAAATTCTGTACAAGACATAATATAAGCATGCTAACTAACACAACCAATAAATCACGCTGAAGCACTTATTAAAGTATCTTACAGGACTAAATTCATCAGTGATGACAAATTTAATTTGAGAATCAGAATCTGCATCTTGCATACACTTGACGGGGAGGCAGTTATCTCAAAGTAATGAATGCCAAATATACTCGAGGTTTTTACTGGCAAAGTCTTTCTCCTCGAGCTCGGCTGACGCTGGAAGAGCGGCACATCAGAATTCTTCCCCAGCCGTGGCAGCCTTTGCACAGCCAAGTTAGGGGAATTTTTACAAGAGGGATAATGAGCATTTTACGAAGCAATTTATTGCCATCACTCTGGTGACCCACTCGATCTCCACAGGTAGGTCAGTCCTTGTCCCTTGATAATAAAGAAAATTGAGAGATAGAATTTCCCCTGTGTAACAGGTAAGATCATTTTAAGCCGTGGCAACATCGCTTGGAACAAGGGAGGGTGGAAAGAAGAAAGTAAAAATTCTACAAACAGCATTGGGTCTTCTCATAATTACCTAATGCTGTGGCTAAAGGTGTTTGTTTGAAGTATAAAAAGAGAATTACACTTCAAATACACAAAAAGTATTATTAATAGGCACCTCTTGCTTGGCACAGTCATTCTGGGGGTATAAGTACAGTGCCTTAATTTCTATTCTGGTCAACTCTACAATGCAGTTCATTGTGGATCTGAGGTGGTGGTGACATAAGTTCTATCTCCTACAAACATGTCCCCTTCCTAAAACTAATCCTGCAGTTCTACAATAGTATTTTTCAGTTGTCTTTTCACACCGTGCTTTCTTCCTTGACAATGCAATCAGCATATAAAAACCAAATCTCACTGCCTGGTTCTGCTTAAGGCAAAGCTTGCAGCCTGAAACGCAGCTTGACAAGAACACGTTAAGCTCCTGAACAAAAGCATCCAAGTCGACCTGTTTTGCAGACTGATTAATAGAAACAAGCTCCGAGGACTAATCACAAGTTGAGCCCTGTTTCACAGATTAATAGAACAAAGACATATGAGAGGAGGGGACATTGCAGCACCAGAATACAAATAAGCAAAGGTAAGCACCAGGCTTTCCTCCTCTGAAGCCACATCCTGCAAAACCAGAGCCAGGGTCTCCCTTCCCAGGATGTCACATTTAGGAATAAATCGAAAGGCAAGCCCCCAAAGACGTCTGGCTTTTATTAGCTTCTGCCTTCCCGAGACTCTGATTTAAAAGGGAAACACAGTTTTGCAGTGGCGTGATGCATAGCTCTGGGTGCTTCAGGGGGAAGGCTTCCATTCCACCAGGGCAAAGCCCAGCACTTGTTGATTTGCACGAACACTTCCAACTCTCCGGGCCTTTGTAATGACCTGTCACACAGGTGATTTGTGAACTGTATGCCCTAGCACAGGCCACCAAATGCCCTCAGACTACATAAGCTAGCAGAGCAAAAGTTACCATAATACAGTTCATCTCCAAAGTACCCAGAGATGCAGATTTTACAACTACAGAATATAGCCTTTTTTTCTTTTTCTTTTTTCTTACTTACTTTTTTTTTTTTTACTCTCCAAGAACACACAGAATCCTAGAAAAAGGAGAGCCATTCATGACAAACTCCATGCTGTCCTGTAGGGAAAGTCCCTCTCTGCTTTTGACTTCGCTGATACATGCCATTTGTATAAGGTTAGACTCCATTTGTACATTTGGGTAGGCATGTGGCTTTAAAAATGCTAATTGCTAATCAAAAGAAGCCAGATTTAACATAGTTCTCTAATAAATGACTGGTTCCTTGATGTCCTATAACATTTAAAATAGGCCTGTGCGTTGTTTTACTGGGGTTGTGGGCTGTTAACACTAGGGAAAACGCCCTGAGCACTGAGATGCCTACTATATTTTGCATTCTCTACCTTCAGCAATTTTCTATTTTTCCTCATTATTTAGAGAATTTTAGTTTCTGTAATCAAGCCCTAGATAAGTCTTTATGTGTTTAAGACATGACACTACCCCTGCAAAACTGCAAAAAAGAAAAAAATAAGTGTGATATTTCTACACCACATTGTTGTTAATGTCTATAGAGCAATGCAATGTCAACAGGGAAAACTGGGATACTTTTCAGAAATTCAATTTACACATATATGTATTTATATTAAAGGACCAATAACAGCATAAGTAGCACCCATAGCTTTTTCAGTCTCTACAATCACCCAAGCAAATTTGTAGAGACATCCAGCAAAAGAATTTATGGCAAAAGCAAAGAACAAAATTCCAGAAAACAGCCAAGTTTTTTTTCCTATGGTTGCACTTGACACCACTTATCATCATCATTATTGTTATTACTATTATTAATCATTATTAATTGCAGTAGTAGCTTCTCGTTCACCATCTGGGAAGAGAATATTCTAGAAAAACACCATTCAGAACAGCTCTGGGGCTGGTGAGATGGCTGAACAGGTAATAGGCCTGCCACTGGGCATGAGGACTTGAGTTCCATCTCTGAACCTACATGGTGGGAAGAGAAAGGGGATGCCCTTATGTTTTCCTCTGACCTTCACTACACAGGAATAAAGGAAACAGCTCTGCTAAGGCAGGCACACTCGCCCACATCAGCCTAGACGCTTTTCTTGTTTTCTCTCCCACTCCACTATTTTTTTTCCTATGTACAAAACAGATTTTCTGATGTTATTCTCAAGAGTATCTGGTTCAGTGTTTTGAATGAGACATAGGGAATGGAAAGCCTCTGGTGATCTTTATTCTGTTTTATCAATAGTTTGGTAATTCTGTTTTTAAAAACCGATTCAAAGTGAAAACTTGAGGTATCACTAGACTCAGAACTGCCTCCCAAACACTGGGAAGTCTGCGGTGGACAGACCAGCCACACCTCCACACATCCCGAGAAGTGACCCTGCGTCCTTGCTGTCTTCTCACACCAGGAGTCCAAACTCTGCAGATGGTAATTCCTAGGAACAAGTAACCTTAAAAAGCACCATCCACTGGGGTCAGCTTTCCCCCTTACACAGTGGGCAGCACAGGCAAGGAGACTGTAAGACGAACGGGGTCCTGCAGACTCCCCCACTGTTCTGGGGCCTCCGAAGTTGCTCCACAAGCAGGCTCCCACACAGAATGCCCCTATAGTAACAGCGGTGCAAAGGAGTACTGGTCAGACTCAACATGAAGCAGGCGCCTGTAGGCTTCCTGTTTTCATTTTAACTGTTGGCCCAATAGGCGAGGACCTCTTCTTTCATCTCATTTTAAGTAAGGTTGCATCCAGGAGGAAAAGCATATCATCTGCAGCTCCAGTCCGAGGGTCACGGTACTACTTTGTTTCATTACAGGCAGCAACCGCTGAGCCTGCAACCCTCATTCTCCAAGGCTACCTATGTACCAGCTGTTTTAAATGATACAAAAAAAACCCTACAATGGATCTAAGTGTTTCAAAACAAACTTATTTCCCCTTAAATTGTAATACCGAAGAGAAAGAAAGAACAAGAGGTGATTTACAAACCTCAAGGCGCATGCCCAGGTTTTATTTATTTATTTGTTTGTTTGTTTGTTTGTCTTTGCCACCAACACCTAATCAGGTTTGGGTTAAGCAACTTGGATTTTGTACTGAAGAGATTAAAAACAAGAAGGATTTTCCTACTGAATCCTGACTCTCAATAAAACCAGAGGGCAGGAGCTGCACTGTGGCTCCGTGGGTAAAGCATATGCCATGCAAGCATGAGGACTGGACTGGTGTCTGGATCTCCAGAAGTCACAGAAAAGCCGAGTGCATTTGGTGGCTTCTCTGCCTTCAGCACACAGGATGCTGACACTAGAGATCCACTGAGCTCTGGGCTCAGCAAAAGACCTTGTTTCATTAGGGAACAAAGAAGATGCCCAGTCTCTCTGATATGGGCACCCATGTGCATGCCCATCCAGGAAAACATGGGAACCCTCACACATGCAAAACATGTATACACACGCACACACAGCCATACACATGCCCATGTGCAAGGTGCATACACACACATGCACACACACTACACACGGGTTCAAGAACTCCTAACTATAGGTAACAAGTTAGGAGTTGAATTTTTAATGAATAAAATAAAAGCATTTTCCCTTGTCTTCAGTTATTCTCTTTCTAGAACCATAGTGTCCCAAGCTAACTCCCATCACCCCTGAAGCATTGAGAGGCAGGGAGGGAAAGTCAGAATACTACAGTAGGTTTGCTTTAAGATGGACAGAGCCCAGAATTTGAATATAAACAGTGTCTCAAAATCAGGGAGGGAAACAGTGGTCACCAGTTCTTCAGCCTCAGTTTTATGTGCATCCTTTGCACATAATGTATCCAGGAAATGGGTAACAGAATGAGGAAGGAATGAAAACTCAGTGGGTAGAGCTGGGCCTGACTCTTCTTTTACAAGCACAATACTCTTGCTTGGTCTTCACTGTTGACTTACCGCAAATCCACATGAAATGTTACCACTGTTTTTTCCTTCTGTGGCCCACCTTGTAAGCCTGTCATGCTACAGCATCTAAATTATCCAGTTAATTTCATCTCTTCCTTCAGAAACTGTCTCAGATTCCCCCCCAACTAGGAAGAATCTCACTTAGAACCATTGCCTCTAGTCTGCCCTTCTAAATCCCAGAGGCTTCTCTTCTCATGGCCTGTCGTTCTTTTGGATGCAAACAGCATGACGGTTGTTAGTTCACAAATGAACTCTCCAGACAATAAGTGACATCGTGCTTTGACAGCCCTCTGGCAGAGCTGCCTGGAGGGGCAGAGGGCTTCTTCCCATCAAGCAAAGAATACAGCCTAGCTTTGATGTGCCTGTATTTTAACAGATGAGCTTTTCTAACTTTGGAGCATCTTCTTCCATTCTGTCCTGAGTTAATGCAGGATGTTCAGCCCATCTTCCTTGATTTGTGCAGAATTCACACACACTCTGCTAATCCAGGGGCTTGCAAATCTGCCACTAGCCTTGAGTTGGAGCGGCCCTCATGGGCCAACCCACACTGAATTTACAGTCGCTATCCAGCATTACCTTAATCTTTCCTGGGTGAGGACGCACTGCTACGTGTTACTCATACATTGAAAACGATACTCCATTTCAGTGACCTTAAAACTGTCCCATCTGTCTTCATATAACAGCCATCTTCACTCTTCCATGCTTCTGAACCAAATGCAGCAATACACAGGGTAACTTTCCTAAATGGCTTCCACTTACCCAGATCATAAGCAACTTGTCAGGCCAAAGGAAGTAAATGATAGCCATTTCTTACAATTCTATTCCTTTGTCTGTCTTCCTGATTCTCTCTCTCTCTCTCTCTCTCTCTCTCTCACAAACACACACACACTTACACCATTTTCTTAAATTTCCTATTTACTTCATTTCTGCCCCTTTTTACCTTAGTATGACCACACACAAACAAAAAACCATGTCAGCCACCAGAGAACTGAAAACCCACTCACTGTTCAGGGAAGAAAACAATGTTTTATTATTATTTAATGAGTACCAGGAGGCTAACATACACAACCTCTTATTCCACAAAAACTCCACAACTGTTAAAAAGGAAAAGGCTATAGGGCCACGTAGACTGTAGTCTGATTTTAAGAATTTCCTGTCCTTTGTGAGGCTAGGATCATTGGGTGAGTTATTTAACATCTCTAATGTTTAATCTTCTGGTTTGCCACATCTATAGAGACATGGCCAAGCTTCAATACACGCTGTACGAAGCATGTGCGTGTAGGTGATGCTGCATACATGACAGTTATTATTTGCATGCCCATTTGACAGATAAAGTTATGGCTCAGAGAGATTAGATAATGTGCTCGCCAAGGTCACACTGATGAAACTGAGAGTCACAATTTGCTGGGACAGCCTCTTCGGAAAGCCGGAGTCTGTGTAGGTTTACAGACTCGCCTCCCTCCAAGACCTCCGAGACCAGGTACACCTGCTCATGGCTGATAAAGGGAGCCAAGTTTTCAGGGTGTGTCTTCCTCCTGGGAAGTTCTTTCCGGAAGTGTTAAACTGAGGGACAGACGGCTTAAGAGAAGAGAGAAGCAACAAGTAGGGCTTAGCCCAATTTCGACAAAATCTTCAAAGGCAGGAATATGTCCTTGACTATGACACGGCCAAGCCTGTGTTCTACCCAGCTTCCCACGGGCTCACAAATGAACCCTCGAGACAATAAGTGACATCACGCTTTGACAGCCTTCTCACAGAGCTGCCTGGAGGGGCAGAAGGCTTCTTCCCATCAAGCAAAGAATACAGCCTAGCTTTGATCATTCAGCCTGTATTGTGAAACAACTGGCAGACTTGCCGGAAGCAGAGGGAAGGGAGTCCTGTGGCGAGGCTAGGCAGAGGCAGTACCAGCTGAAG
This sequence comes from Ellobius talpinus, assembly GCA_001685095.1. Taxonomy (NCBI): domain Eukaryota; kingdom Metazoa; phylum Chordata; class Mammalia; order Rodentia; family Cricetidae; genus Ellobius; species Ellobius talpinus. The sequence goes on along the minus strand of LOJH01006747.1, from coordinate 15,953 downwards.
GGGAGGAGAGAGAGAGGGCAGCCTCTGATCTGAGGACCGAGGTCCCACCTCATCTTCATCTCTGGCCTGTTGGAAGCATCAAAGCAACCCTTCTACACCTGGACCAATCGGAGAACACATCTGACTGGCAAGCAGGCTTATGTGGACTGAGCTTGTCATGGGACCTGAATAGGTTTACTAAATGGAACAATCTGGAAAAGTCCATTGTACATTTATAGTGCAGAGCATAGACAAAGAAGTCTGCATCTATCCGATACCTCAAAAGTAAGTGGTGAAGAATCGCGGAATCCAGCCAGTAGGGGTTCACCACCAAGTAGGCTTCCTGATTCTGCAAAACCAGAGGAGGGCCAGGGTTCACTTGGTCGCTTCCCAACACTCTCGTCTTTGCACTGTTCTTGAACACAGCCTTGAAGAAACATTCCTCAAGGATACTAGCAAGTTCTCTCTCTCCTCACAGCATGGGATGAGGCATTGGAGGCAAGAATAACACGGCTCACAAAGATGCCTTTCTGTGAAAATTCTTAGGACCTAAAGTCAAGTTCATTCTTGCCTTTCCCTTGCTTTAGGAAACATGCTCACCTAGGGACACGCTGTGCTCTCCACCCTCCCCGAGGCCCAGGAAAGATCCAGATCTGCTCTTACAGGCGAAGGGGCACAGCTTAGAGCTTTGTTTGGTTCCACATTGCTGTTCCACCTCTTGTCTTCCATCCCACACATTCACAATCCTGCCTGGCTTTGTATTGGAAATACTGCTGGTTACAACTGCCGTCTGATCTGTTTAGACCTCCGGCTCATATTTCCGCTACCATCATATTGTTTGTTCACTCATTCACTTACTCATTAGATATGGAGTGGACATTCAGTAGGTCTGGCCTGAGCTAGTCTAGAGTAAGCACAGAGAACTGTAAGCAGAGATTGCTCGTTCATTTCCCGGCCACCCAGACCCAAATCATCACACAGAAACTACATGAATTACAACACTGTTTGGCCAATAGCTTAGTCATATTCCTAGCTAACTCTTACATCTTAAATTAACCAATTTCTATTAATTTGTGTATCCCCATGAGGCTGTGTCTTACCGGGTGAGGTTCTGGCGTCTTCCTCCTTCGGCAGCTACATGGCAATTGACTCCGCCTACCCTCTCTCCTTATCTCAGGAGTCCCCCCTATCCCCCCCAGGCCTGGCTTTACTCTGCTAAGCCACTGGCTGAAACAGCTTTATCCATCAACCAACGAAAGCAGCACATACACAGAAGGACATTCCACATCAGAGAACAAAGTCATATTAGAATCTCCTTCCATCTACCTGCAGCCACTCTGGATTAGAAAGAGGAGGAGTCTGTGACTACAACACGAGGCGTGGAAGAACACCCAGCTGCCCACCAGCTCAGTCGAGCCTCAATGAAATGGTCCAGATCTTTTCAGTAGCCCATGTTGGCCTAGCTTCCGCTGGAGTGCACTGCTACAAGGCCAGCATGAGGCATCCGCGCCCNCAGATGCTTAGGATGGGGACATGGGAAGTGACACGAGATGGACTTTGGGCCTCTGGTCTGTAGTGTGTGTGGAGGAAACCAGGAAGCCCAGAATGCCAACAACATACTGAGATGGAGATTTGTTCTTTTGCAAAACCCCTCACTTTCTGAAGCCACCGTGAAGAAGACATTCAGTCCCCTCTCCTCAGCGCTCCTATTGCCCCTCTCTAGAAGCACACGTAATCCCACGAGAGTCCCCCAAGAGCCATGACGCCTGGATTAATGGGCAGTCTTTTTTGCAATGAAATGGAAACGGCCATGTCTTCAAAGATAAGAAGTGGTCACTGCCTAAGTTGCTTCAGTCTGAAGAGTGGATGGATGTTCTGGCTGAACTAATCCCGATTTAAAGAGCTTGGCAAAGGAATTCTGGATCCAGGTCCTATTTCTTACACTGGCTCTGGGACTTTAGGCACATCACCTGCTGCCCTAACTTGGACTCTGTCCAAAAGCAACAAGGCTGCTGCACAGCACCTGACTTGAAAACCTTGGTCTTATTAACTCTTGTGAGCAATGATGTGATTCTGCGAAGGCTAGGTAGCCCGAATGAGACATCATCTGTACAAACTCTAAGGAAATACCACCTTCCAAATGTGAGTCTATCCGTGCTGCTTGCTGAGCTGCTGGCTCAGCCATGTGAAAGCAAAGACTTCAATGGTGACCGCAGCTAATTCGAAGCCTAATGGAGTGCTACGGTTTAGCCCCCACCCCACATCAGGTAAAGGCTCCAACAGGGAGAGGCTGTGGAGGATGAGCCGGTTGGAGGTTCTGGCAGAGAGCTATGAACTGGACCCAACACAACAAACTCTGTCTAAACTGGACTTGAAGCGGGTATCTGCTGTCCTGATCTGGCTATCAATGGGAAGTAGGTGGCAAAGCCAATCAGGTTTGCTTTCTCCCTTTTTCAAATAAACAAGGCAGTTGTTAAAACCAGACATGAATCTGATCCCGTGTGCCTTTAAGAGCAGTCAGCTGCATTCTGAAGCAGACAATAATGTAAACAGAGCCCTGTAACTCTAGACCAGGGCAAAATGGACATAGGTTTGTGCCTGTGGGCCTGGAGCCAAGCAAAATGAAATGTTAGCCTGGGCCTTTAAACAGAATTGTGTAAAAGCAGAGTGCATATTTGTTTAACACACACACACACACGTTTTTCTGTGCCAATATTTTTTTGGAACTCCCTTAAATAAAAGCTGCAAACAGTGTGCAGAACCAATAATGATTACAGTCTGATTTGAACACACATAGACTTTCCTGCTGAACATGGAGATGTAAGATTTTCCTTTTCCTTCCTTCCTTTCTCCGTTCCTTCCTTCCTTTGTTCTTTCCCTCCTTCCTCTGTTCCTTCCTTCTTCCTTCTTTCCCCAAGTTAATTACACAGTATGACTGTGAAAATAGAATAAATGAGCCCATTCCACTCATTCCTGTATCTGAGTTCCATCACGAGTTACCAATTGGTTTTCTAATCCTCTCGCTCAATATCTGCTGTTAATTTGTTTGCTGTTTCAAGAACTTGAAGACTGTCAGCAAAATACATGATGCATTATGGAACTTATAATTGGAAATGGAAACATCTGAAGTTTTCCTGACAGGGAACCCACAAAGCACGGCTGCCCTGATCAGAACACGGCAACACAAACAGCCTTGTAGCAATCTGTGCCCAGACACAATAATCCTTGCCACAGAGTGGAGCCAACACTTAACTCTGGCTTTGCGAAATGCTCAGGAAATTACATCTAAATGAATGGGTGAACTCAACATGTTTATGATGCCAAACGAAGGGAACGGAGGAGGGAGGGGAGACCCTACTCATGCTTACTTTGAAAGGGAAGGGCAGTGGAATTTCTCTTCCTCTTTTGGCCACTGTAGAACTACCAAGCCTGGGCCTGATCTAATTTTCCTGCTGTAGAAATTAAGGTACTTCCTCCACAGTTATTAAATGTGACAAACTACACCTGTGTCCATTCTAACATTAAAAAAACGAACTCTTTGTTCCTGACCCCTTGGTTAGCCAAGAGATCAAATTCCCAGACATTCCGTACTCATGTTCATTAAACACCAGGGGAGACCAGATCTGTCCAAGAGGAGCAAGGTACAGGCTGGCAGAGAACAAGACAATCGCACTGTCCGAGTGCGCAAGCTAGGGCCAGGGTCTGTTTTTGCGGTAGGGCTTGCTGATCCCTTAGTAAGTGTGGGTTTGTTTCTTCTTTGACACAGGACCTTGCTATCAAAAGAGCAACTGAGATCAGAAAAAGAAGACCCAGTCGATTTTCACAGCCTGTCCATGTGTGAGTTAAACTGAAACTCACTTGCATTAAAAGGCTGGCTACAGGTTCAGTAAACAAAAACAAAGATGATTTCAAAATTCTACCTTTCCTTTGGTATGAACAGACAAGCAGTCAGTTACCACAGTGACTAATACCTGACGGATTAGAATTTTTTCTTCTTTAACTATTCTTTGGAAAAGATACTGCAGAAGACAGCCAGAAAGAGGAAACGGAGGTCCATCTTGTAGGACAAGCATGAACAGTAGGCATGGGAAGCCTGTGAGCTTTCAAGGCCAGAGTCTACTCTAGCTGTCTGATAACACAAGCCCCTCTTCTGTCTCCCAAAGGGAGCAAAAAGAAATGATGGCAGAAGTTAAGTAAATTTGTAAGCAAAGCATCTCATGAGCATGTCTGATTGCTTTCCTTTAGGTTCATGGAAGGAGTTGGTGAGGGAATGTAGAAAGAACACAGAAAACTGTGTTCCTGCCAAGCCCCCCGTCCTCCGAGGCCAAGAAGCTCCCAGCAAAACTCATCTATACTTGCCATCCTTCCAAGGAGCCCCCTCCTTCCAGACTGGCATCCCATGAACAGCTTCCGCTGTTTGGGACCTCATAGAAGCACATTCAAATCATCTTCATTGGAGATGTAATAAACAGCATGGCAAAAGCAGGGGTCTACCAAACACTTACATGGGGTTTATGAGCAGTGGATGGTACTACTATATGCTACTTGGTGGTGGCATGAACCTTCCCAGAGTTGGGGCAGTAAACATGGATCCCAAAACTGGCAGTAAGCAGCATACCTCTGCCATGAGACTAACCTCTCAGGGAATCCAGAAGTGGAGTGGAACCAGCTGCCAAAGCCACAGCCTTAGTCCTAGCCATGCCCCTTATCAGTTTAAAGACTCGTGTGGTCAGCAAAAGATTGAGATATGCAATAAAGACAGATTTAAAAAAAACTCTAAACAATTTACAGTGCATTTAAAATATATGTGGGCTTCAGAGAGAAAAAGAAAAGAGAAACAACCTAAATGCCCCTCGACAGAAGAATGGATAAGGAAAATTTATATTTACACAATGGAGTACTACACAGCATAAAAAAATGACATCTTGAAATTTGCAGGCAAATGGACAGAGCTAGAAAACATCATATTGAGTGAGGTAACCCAGACCCAGAAGGACAAATTTCATATGTACTCACTCATAAGTGGCTTTTAGATATAAAGCAAAGAAAGACCAGCCTACAATTCACAATCCCAAAGAAGCTAGACAACAATGATGATCCTAAGAGAGACATACATGGATCTAATCTATATGGGAAGTAGAAAAAGA
>LOJH01006747.1:0-10773 GCA_001685095.1 Ellobius talpinus | reverse complement strand
GGAAGTAGAAAAAGACAAGATCTCCTGAGTAAATTGGGAGCATGGGGACCATAGTAGAGGGTTGAAGGGGAGGGGAGAGGAAGGGAGGGGAGGATAGAAAAATGTATAATTTAATAAAAATCAATTAAAAAATGGTAGAGACAGTTTTTAAAAAGAGAAATAATAAAAAATATAAAAAGCCATGTAAAGATGGAAAATTCTCAGAGAGTCAGGATACTGTATGTTATTGTGTTGTCTTTGAATTGTTTGACTGCTGAGGAAGGAACAACAGCTGCTAAGAGACATTTGATTATATATGTTGTTGGAATAATCAAACATATATATTTTGAAAATGCCTTGACTTCAAAATTTAAGTCAAAAGATGTGTTACTTTAGAGAAGAGGTTTTGCTTTTATTTCCACAAGAAATGAGAGGCTGTGGATTCATTCTGGGTTATGAAAAATTAAGAGGAAAACCCCCTGAAATATCTCTGATGGGGGAGAATAGCCCAGATGGTCCAATGTTTTATAGCACCTCTGCTGCAGTTTCCTCTGAGTTCTACATCCAGAATGGCTTCAAGGCTGCTGGCTGAGATAATCCATCCTACAGAATTCTCCAGTCAGGAATTGACCATAATCCTGAATTTTCCCAGGGTCCCCCAAAGATCACCAGTACCCCCCAATCAGCAAGAAGTAGTCTAGAGAACTATGCCCACATTCCCAAAAGATGGGTCATGGATATTTAGGGGTACAAGTTCTTATTGGTAATGATCAGGGAAAAAAACTGAACAAAGGGGATTAGATGCAGGGATCTTGTTCTGAAAAGAAAGGGGGGGAGCGTTGTGTGATATTTTGTTTCTGACAAATAAAACTTGCCTGGAGATCAGAGGGTGGAGCTAGCCACTAGTTAACCATAGAGGCTAGGCAGTGGTGGAACATACTCTTAACTCCAGCACGTGGGAGGAGAAAGCAGGAAGATCAGGAGTTTAAGCCCCCCCAAGGGCTACATGAGATTGAATCAGTCTAAAAGAGAAACAGAGTCAGGTGGTGGTGGTTCACACCTTTAATTCCAGCACTAGGGAGGTGGAGACAGGAAGTGATAATGGCTGGGTGAAGAGAGGAATAGAAGGCAGGAGGAGAAGGGAGCTCAGCATTCAGTCTGAGGGTTCATAGAGAGCATTCAATCTGAGGAGTTGTAGAGACAGGATACCCTTTTTAATCTAAGTATTTTGTAGAGGTAAGAACTCTAGTGGCTGGCTGCTCTGCTTCTCTGATCTTTCAGCTTTCACCCCCTAATATCCAACTCTGGATTTTTATTATTAAGACCAATTAGGTTTCACTCTGAAGTGAACATTTATGTGGTTGAAGTATGAAAGAACCTAGAACAGACATCATTTCTTCTGTTTCATATCCGAAATCCAGAAATCACATGACTCATCTAGTGTCACCCAACCGGCAGAGACTGAAACAAGGTCAGAACACACCCATTTGACTCCTGATGTAAAGTCTCTTGTAGAGCGGTCAGGAAGCATCAATTACTCCCCTGTTCATGGTAATAGCTACGCTTCTCAGATGCTAACTTGAGGCTTGTAGTCTTTGCTAGCTGTGGATACATTAGGTTTATGTAGAAAACAGAGGCAGTGATGTTAAAAATCAAACAAAGCAAAGACAGAAGAACTCATCCAAGGTCCTGTAGAGTATATAGTCAAAATGGGAAATACGCTCCTCCCTGTAGAGAAATGCTCAGGGAGAAATTCCCAAGTCAATGTTCAGTAGCCCTAGGACTATCCATTTAAACAGAACATCTTCACAGTGATATTCAAACAACTGGTGCCTCAGGAGAATAGGGTGAAATGAAACCTCCTCTTCACTATCTGCATTCTTAATACCAATAATTTCAGTAGGTGGGGCAAGTCCCACTTACTGATCCCCCAAGTCCCACCTACGGACCCCCCAAATCCCACCTATAGATTCCCTTCTTTGTAAAGAAGTGTTCAGCAGGAACAAGGGGTCAAGATTTATGGAAATCTCATACCCACTATATGGAACACTAACTCAGGATACCATTTCAAGACACAAATCAATGCTGCCTAGTTTCTGGCTTCAACTACCTTCACCAATTTTGAATTTTTTTTAATGATTAAAAGTACCTTAAACGATAGTAATCTAGTTCTGATATAAACTTTGTCTGCAGCGTGAACCACCCACCCAGACTGGGTCATACTCCATCACACTGGCTATTTCAGTTAGCAATTTGTTCTCCCGTCTTGGGATCCGTCAATGCCTTGGGATGCTAATCACCCCTCATTCATCCCAGCTGTAATTTTGTTTGGTTACGTTCTATCCTAAACAGATCTGGATCAGCTTCAACCATGGAGGATGCTTCCCCCACCCCCATTCTGGTCATTGTTTCAGTAATTAGCAATCTGGGGTCTTTGAAAGCACTGATTGTTCACGAACAGCCCAATGTTCTGTGCCTGGTGAAGATTGTTCAAAAACACCGGGCGAGTCTGAAGAAATGCTTTTAGCCAACACGTCAGGCTTCTCTGACAATCAGAGGTCATTCTTCAACTATTAAATTACTTGAAGAATTGGACTGGGAAGTGGAAGATGCTCACACCCTGCCCCCATCCAGAATCACCCACGTCAACACCCTGCTTCATCCTGAGATCATTTTCAGATCACAGCTGAACAGGATTCATGCCTGCTATTTATCCTATTACCCTCTACCATCTTCTCATGCATAAAAATAAAGGATGGATTTTAATACAGCTGAATTTAAACTGGACCTGCACGTTATAACCACTAATTATCGCATTAATACCACACTGCCATCGCTCCTCAGTCCCTTGGCCACACTATATTCCCTGTATAGAGAGAGACTTGCAGAGTGGTAGGGCTACCATTTGCTACCTGTTGTTTCCTAAGCAGTCATTTAACTGTCTGTGCCTCAGTTTCCTTAACTGACAAATGAGAATCACAGTGGTACCTAAATTCTACAGGCAGATTGAAGACTAAATTGGAAAACTGATATAACAATGGACTTAGAACAGTGCCTAGTTTATGGCTGTTAATGAGGAATTCACAGTCACTGTCAGGTTGAAGTGCAAACAAAAATGTGCTTCCCTTACTCCCTAACAGTCATGAAAACCAATTAGTAAGGGGGAAAAGGTGGGTTTTTCTTTTTTCAGACAAAAACCAAACCTTTGAGTGGAGAGACAATTGGAGTCCACTCTGCAACTCCTCTGGAAACTCCTTCCTTAGCTTGTAGCAAAGGACTTGGGGGCTCTCCCAGCTGAGATGAGGAAGGTTAGCTGGTCTGCTCAATACACACTGATAATCCTGGAATTGTCTGATACAGATAACTCCAGTCCAACATTCTCATTTAAGAGATGAAAACATTGGATTGGGCCGAGTGACTTGCCCAAGTCTGCCCAAAAACACAAGGGCAAAACCAAGAGCAGACAAAATGGTAATTGTTATCCTAAGCCAATTTTACCAGGCTGCCTTCTAAATCCATTGCACAGTGCTACCTCTATAATCTTCTGATGACTGGATAAAAGGTACTATTTGTTTTCACCATTTTAAAGATACAGGGTCTAAGGCTCAACACGGAATAACTTCTTTAAAACCTGGCAACGAACACTGGCAGAACCAAGATCCAGAGTCGTCCCCCTTTGAGGCCCCTAGGGCATGAAATCCAGAGCCCAGGTCTAGACCCCTGGTACTGTGCTGTCTGTCAGTCAGCACTCTCCAAATTGCCTGAGCGTGCATCTCATCTGCAGACCCTTTAAAAACAGTTCGTTTTTCTGTTGCTGTTTGTTTTGTTTTTTTGTTTCTCGAAGGGAGGAGAATCAGGGAGTCTTTGAGACTAGGATTTCAAAAGCTATCTCTACAGAGCTGGCCAGTCTGATGCATGAAGGGCCTCGAGAAACCTTGATCTACAGGCAAGGCAATTCATGACTGCTTCCAGTATAACGGAAAGGGGAATGCTCTCATGAAATGTTCAGAGTAGCTAAATCTGTCAAGAGCAATAGGGTGGTCTTTCACAAATCTTTCTACGTTACACAGACACACGTAGAACCCCATTACATCACGACCCACGTTTCTACTTAAGCCTTACTCTCATTCTTCTCACCTAAAGGAGTCTGGCTGGTGGTAAGAAGAACTAATACTGTGGCTTTCAGCAGAGGCAGATGATGTGTTTTGTCAAAACCATAACCTTTCCTTCCATCCTAGGCATTGTCATTTAAAGCGGTCAAGTACCAAACATGGTTTCTTGGTTCCCAACCTGTTTGAGCAAGCACTTACCAAGGTGCACCATATATCCTGAATCCCTTCACGGTTACCTCTGAATCTTGCAAGTAAATACTGTTTGTCAGGAGGGACTGGACATTGTCAAAGTCCTCTGGTTTCAATTTGGACACAGAGGGGAAACGGTAGTAGTCCTGTTTAACGAGGTCTGCCATGAATTCCTTATCAAATGTCAGTTCATGATTCCCAGCAATCACAATTTTATATTCATATGGCAGGTTTCCTGTAATAACAAGAAGATGGAGAGAAAAAAGCACCAATTAGCACATTCATTTCCCATCACAAAATAAAACAGCCATGACTGTGATTAGCAGACGGCTTACCCGAATGAAATGCTCATACGTTTCCTTCTATTTCCACGTAAATCAAAATTTATGGCTATTCTTTTATGCTACCAAAAATTTACAATAAACCAGAGATAGGAAGCTCTGAGGAGTGAATAAGCCATTAAGAAGGCATCGAGGTTTCCAGCTCCATTTCTCTCTAGATTTTACAGATCCACTGTGATGAATCTACACAAAACAATTATCCAATTTTTATTTTGCTTTGTTTTATAGAGACTGACCATGATCCTGAAGAGAAGGCTTGGACTCAGTCTGGTTCTCAGAAAATAACACAACCAAGTATCTTTAACAGCATGCATAAATGCTAGATTTAATACACCCTTCAAACAAAAGAAGCGGCACATCTAAACATTCTATAATGCACCCTACATCCAGATAAGGAGCCTCCAATGTCAGATTGCAAGTCTCAGTTTACATTTACCTTTTGGCTTCTGAGTAAACAGAACATTATTAAGGGCCCGTGATTGGAAGGCCAACTTTCCTCCCATTGGGATGGGAGAGGAAACTGTAAAGCTTAACCCCCTTTTAATATTTATGCTATGGAAATGTGAGTTCTTGGTGTGCGCTTTTTATGCAAAAGTTTCCCGATCGAAATGAGATAGTTCTGGGAAGAAGAATGAAAGCTATAAAGGAAAACCCAAACACCATACTTCTGCATAGATTTATAATGTTTGAATAAAGTACAGGTCATACATATTAATAACTCACTGTGATGCAGTAAGAACCAAAATTCCAAGGGGAGATAGAACCAGGCAGCCAACCCCTTCCTGAGATTAATGCCTTTTTTTTGCTGCTCTGTCTCTACCCATCCCTCAAAACTCGCCACTGAGCTATTGCTCATTTTATTTTATTTTGGAGTGGAAAAAAGGGTGGGACAGTGGCACATATAATTCCACCTTGACTCCTGGGTCCAATGCAAAATTAATGTTGCCTGCTATTCTGGCAAGAATTAAGGTGACCCTGAGGAGGAAATAGAATACCCTTGTAAGAATTGATCCTTACCAGCAAGCCAGAGTTGATGATTTAATTAAGGAAGCGTAGTGGGACAGACTTTTCACTGGGAGTGGTAGTAACATCTGCCATTGGTACTTGGATTTCGGCAGAGTAATCTGTAAAGACTGAACATAGAGCCCTTGCCTTGCCAGCAGCCCGAAACACAGGCAGCGGCTAGCACAAGTGTTTCCTACAACAGTGGTGATGTTTTATGACAGGGCCGTTTTCTTCAGCTCTTGATTTGCAGTTTCTACGGGTAACAGAATCACATACACAGCATGTGCTATAGGAGGAAGGCTCAAGAGAAGGGTGAAGCAGTGATGGAAAATGATGCTACAAGAAGAAGAAACATGGAGGCCAGGAGTCAAGGGACACCTGATGACCCCCTTCACACAGCTGTGTGACACACCTCTGGCCTCAGTTATTTGCAGGGCTGTAGAGACCAGTGCAGTAGAAGTGGGAAGCCACTCTCACAGGCATGCTTATGCAAGTTGGGCAATTAGGAGCATGATGTGTGTTACAAATGTCTTAGAATGGTGCGGTTGTTTTGCGTGATTCCTACACTTGAAGCATAGATGAAAGATGGATTAACAAGGCCTCAAATTCCCCAGCACTCCCTGCACCGAAACTATGAGGCCCCACAACTCTGCTATCACAGCTCTGTGGTTAGATAACGCACCCACAGATTCACCTAGGTTCTTCAAGTCGGAACAGGCTAGACATGTTTTCGTGAGCATCGATCTGTTCTGAGGCTGGTTTTGCCTGAGTGGGCCTTAGCTACCAGCTCAGCCCACACTGTGGCACTCTGTCTCCTCTCTCACTAATGATGTGCTTGCTGGAAACTCACTTAGTAGTCACCACTGCTTTCACGAGAGGCGCGGGACTCTCACTATGCCCCCATTTTGGATATTTGGTTCAGCACGATTGAGAGATTAAGACATTGGGCAAAAGAAGTGCTCCCCCACCACATCCCTGCTTTAACTGTTCAAAATAAACCAACCAAAAATAAAAGGGGAAACTTCTGTGAAGGAAATGCTCCCCGGGAAAGTAAGTATCCTTGGCATCTTCTGAATCAGATCTGAGAGAGTCCGCTAGAGCAGGAAGCCCTGAAATGAACAGCCGCGGGAGTGGTGATGATATTTACACGCCACCAACACTCTCATCTCACCCTGAGAATCCAATAGCGGTTTCCAGGTTCTGCCCTGGGTTACCTGTGTTATGAGATTGTCTGACTGATTTTCTTTTTTGCTGAGCTGACCTTTCATCTATAATCTGCCAACCGTTCTGTTTTATATGAAAAGTGTAAGCAGGCTAGCTGACAAATCTCCTGTTACTTGATGGCATTTTCTTTCTTTCTTTTTTTTTCCCACAAGACTAGATTAATTTGGAAGGCTGCGCAGTCAAGCTTCAAGCTTCTTGGTATTCAAATAGCATCACTTTCAAATTGTCAGACAAAGAGGTGCCTGCCTTTATCCATTTTATTCAGATCAGGCCATCTAGGCCAACCCACTTGAATAAAGAGCAAGCCCATATTCTACTTTCTTAACGCAGAAGAAATCCCTGCTCTGTGGGACCCGGAGAACTACCCAGTGGAATTAGGCAGCGTGTCGTGGGAACGAAAGACAGAATTATTCTAGGTAGAAAGGAGAGGACCCTCGATAAAAGTCTTACAGAGTTAGCACATTTTTAAATGCACAGTTGGAAAGCTAGAGTAAGTGTAATTTATAGCATTATTTTCATATATGTAACAAAAATACATATATAATATGCACATATATGTATGTATATGTGTGTGTAATAAAATATACATGTAACTGTCAGAATGCTTTTGAATAAACAGCACAGGTAAGTTACAGGTATAGCAACAAGGCCACAATGGTAGCAAACAAATGAATGAAACATGGGAACCCAGCCATCAATTCAGGGGACAGCTAAAGATTCTGTGTGGGCAGATGAGCGAGCAGAGACAGTTTATTCTGTCCCACAATTGAGCCTGTTAGGTCGGGCCTATAATTCCAGCATTCAGGAGGCTGGGTCTAGAGGACTGCCATTAATTCAATGCCAACCTCGGCTACATAGTTCCAGGCCAACCTGGGCTACAGGGTGAGACCCTGTCCTTCCCAAAGAAACAGAGGGGACGATATGAAGATTAACTGCCCATCACAGCTGCTGTGCAGTCTGAGGGGCTGCGCGCTCTTGTCACCTGCTAGCCTCCAGAGCAGACACCATAACATGTTTCTGGGTTTCTCCTCAACTCCCAGGATTGCCAACCACGTGGACGACAGAGGAGGAAGGGTCTCCTTGCTTCTTTCCCTTCACGTTCCCCTTAGTCCACCTTGGTCACAGCTTATACTCCTACCCACCAGACTCTTGAACCATTCCTCCCATGCCCGCATACACCTTGCCTTGGTTCTCGGATATCTTCCCTCTTGAGCATCAGTTTTTTATTTATGGAATCTTCTTTTGTTGTGAGTTTATATTTACCCATCCCGACTGAGTAAGAGTAAGCAACCCCTGGGGTGTAAACAGGTATGCCTGCTGTACATGGGATCCTGAATGGCTCAAGATGCTTCAGCGCTTTGCTCCGAAACTCCTGGAAGGTGTCCAGAGATGATAAATTCAACCTACAGATATGTTAACTTTAGTTCTTCACTGAATATTACTTTAAAAAAAAGAGCTAACATTTAGAAAGCAGAAGATAACACATACACACTTTTCAGAGCTTCCCACCTCTCTTGGAAAACTGAAAACCATCCAGCAAAGTTCACAAATCCTGCAGGCCTTACCACTCCCACCGTTGCTTCTGTTTGGCCCACATTGGCTTTGCCTCACCAGCCACTGCAGTTTTACACACAACCCAAGGCAATTTAGCTTCTGTTTTTATTATTCTCCAAAGGCTTTCCTGGAATATCCCTAATAACAACCCGAGGGACAAAGCAGAGCTTCTCCGTTCTCACCTGGGCTGAGCTGACCACAGTGACCTCTCTGCCTCTACAAATATCCATCCCCTTTGGTTGTTGATGCTCTGCTCTTCAGAGTTCCTTTGTCCCATCTAGCACCACCTCTCTCTTCTTCCTCAGACCTCTTTGCATACTGTCCCATTCTGTGACACCCTCCCTCATCCTCCGTACATCTTCAGATGTTACAGAGTGCTGTCTTGCCATGCTTTTCAAATTTCTGCTCTTAAGATTCAATTCTAAACCAGTACTACACGGACTGCAGGGGAGCACGGGGTTAAGAGTTGGGGCTCTGCAGGCTTTGCCGAGTATTAGCTGTATGACTCTGGACAGTTGCCTTTTGTTCTCAGGATGACAATGGCAACAGCGGCAATATTTAAAGCTTCAGAAGCACATGCATGTCAGAGTAAACATGGTCACGACTGGCACTCCAGGTTTGAGCTTTGCTTTTCATGTGTAATTCAACTCCCTTTTGACTTAAGGCATGGATCATGGCTTGGTTGCTTGTTTGACTCAAAGAACTCAGTTTAATACTTCCCGATGACAAGCACACAACTCAGATTTGCTTAGGGATACAATGAATGAGCATGCCCAAAGGTGCTCAAAAGTTTCTTAGACTCCAGAAACTAGGCTTGGCACACTAGGCCATGACAAAATGAAACTCAACATCACATTTCCTTTCAAGTTTCAGCTTTCATAAAGTGTCCTACATAAAGTGTGACTCCAACATATGGTCTACCAGCTAAGTTCCAGTCCACACCTTCCAAATGACACTTTCTTCAAGCATAGGTAGAAATAAGGAACAGCACGACGAAAGAGCTTTAGTGGGATTAAACAGAATCCTAAACAGCTTCTGACACTCTGGTCCTTCAGTAGACATGAGCTGTGCTGTGGCTTGTGACAATGGTGGAGACTAGCCCTCCCATCTGCCATCCAAGAAGCCATTACTTCATCCACAGAGTACATCCCTCCCTGATGCCACACACAACAGCACCTCCCTCAGAGAACTGCGGCAGACAATGGAAAAGAAACCTCTGAAAACTGGCAGAATCTGGCAGTGATGAAACACACCCTTAAGCAATGAGTGTTATCAGAACCAACGAGGCCATTGGGATAAAGATAAAGAGACGAAGCATGGTAGGCTCCAGCTTGTGCCCACTGGTAAGCAGACCTTCCGTAGAATCATCATAAGCATGCCACTTCTTTCCCCCTCTTGTGGAGCCCATCTGTTGGCCTTTCATTCACAAAGGACTAATATGGAAGCTATCCAGATTCCATTCCTCTTAGCAGCTTTTACTCCCTTGAAATGTCTCTGGCTCTTCCTAGAGCCCCGTGGGTTCCCTTTCTTTCTGTGTATAGCAAAGAACAAGGTAGCAGCAGCACCCAGTGCGGGCAGATACCTTCAGCTATGTGCAGGTCAGGTGTCGGTTCTCACTCTAAACAAAGGGACCTTGTCCCTGGTCACAGCATCCCAGACTTAAGTGGCCTCAGCTAATCACAGCATGGAGGCAGAAGAATGTGCCAAGGTAGACGGGCACACCAGTCTGAGGTCTCCTCAGAGCTAGGGCAAGACTCAGGAGAAAAGCACAGGGCTGAGGGGAGGGACTTGCTCCCACGTTTACCAGAACAGCTTTGTGTTCTTCAAATTTGCAGTCTGAGGAAAGGTTACATTTGGAAACGCTTTTAAAAAATGATTTAAAAATGTAAAAATCAACAACGTGATTCGCCCAACTCCATTCTATGGATAAAGAAACCCAGTACTAGAGAGATGCTGCTGTTTGCCATGTGGTTACCAGCCACATGGGTAGCACAAGCGGAACTAGACTCTAGATCTTCCCTCCCAAGCTAAACTTTTTATCATATAAGGCCTAATTTGCTAGAACTTCATAATGCCTGGCTAAGGTTCCTCTGTCACTGGAGTTCCATCCCTGGGGAACTTTTCTCTAGTTCTAGACTATATGTCCCTTTTCACTTGTGCCATGAAGCAGAGTTTTCCATTCTAGATGTTTCTCTAGCTATGTCATGGGCTTCTCCTGCAAGAAACATGAGGGGCAGTGTCAGCCTCCCGCTATGACAACACATAGCTTGGTTCACTTAAGGCATTCCCTAAATTCTACTGCAGCTGTTGGCATAATTTTCTTGTCCACTACCTCCCAGGGGAATCTTCGAACTTTCTCAGAAGGGAAG
>LOJH01006746.1:0-24662 GCA_001685095.1 Ellobius talpinus | reverse complement strand
GAGAGAGAGAGAGAGAGAGAGAGAGAGAGGGAGAGAGAGAGAGAGAGAGAGGAGCAATGTCACTTAAATTTCACCCCTTCTCTATCAGGACATGCTACAGCAGTTTAGCCCAATTTGTCTCTTACAGACCTTGTTTTCTTGTCTGTAGAAGGAAGATGCTGGTGGAGACTTCGGGTGGGTCACAGTATATGGAGAAGCCAGTGAAATGTTGCTGGCCTTGTCCACAGCCAAGAGCAGCAGCTGTTTCTCCGTGACACTGGGCTGTGAGAAGAGGGCAGCCATCGGGAAAAGTGGGAAAGCAAGGACGTTATGCTTCTAAGACGTCTGCGGCCAGAGCTGAGCGAGTAGCTGTTCTTGAGGGGACCCACTCAGGGAGGCGTAAAAGCAGACTGTGAGTAAGGAAAAGAAAATGTGGTTCAGAAAGAATTCAGAATTTACGTGGTCTTGTTCTTCCATTGTTACTCAAATGCTATTTTAATTCCTACCAAAAGATGTAAGACTTTCTCTTCCCTCTCTCTCCTCCTCTCTCTTCTCAAATGTGAACTGGGGAGGGAAACTGTAATAAGTGAGGGAGGCTTAAGAATTGAGCGGTGAAACCTAATGGACATGGTGGGGGTGGAGAGAGGGAGGGAGGGAGAGAGAGAAAAAGAGAGCAAGAGCGCTGGCCCCTCTATAAGTCTAAAATGTCAAGGATTTCTCAATGTCATCCAACCTGAGATTATCATGGTGCCATCACCTGCTATACTACATATTTTTGTATTGTTTTATAGTTTTTTAGAATATCTTTTTCTAAATTAATATGACTGTTGGAGGCAGCAAGGCAAAGAATGAAAAGATTAGGCTTTGGGCTTAGATAGAGTTGACTTTGGCCATTGGAGACTCTATATTATTGTTTTCTTACCCTGTCCCTGGCATTGCACTAGCTCCTCATGATACAAGTCAGACAAAGGCATTTTATTGTTCTTATGAAGCTCAGAGTGTCAATTCGGGGACCGAAGTTATTTGAAAATAATTCCAGGCAATGTGCAGTCACACACTGAAACAGGTGTGTGGCTTGTGAGGGGAATCACTCTAACTGCAGGAGCAGAATTTGCAAACGATTGTGACAGGAAGGGACAGAAAACTGAAAGTCTTGATCAAGGAAGTGTAACTAGCGTGAAGATAGCAAAGGAGAACTAAGAAGTCTCTCTTTGCTTGTGCACTGAAGGAGGTTAATCCTACCTGGGGTTATTTACAGGTTAACAGGACAGGATCTGGCTAGCCCTAGCAACAGTGACTGCTTATTAAATGGTAACTACAGTTGACATTTAGCAGTTGCTACATGTCCTTTAATGTGCTACATGATGTCAGCTCTACATTCTCTTTCTATTTCAAGTACACTGTCCCTTCAAGAGCAAGGACCAGCCGACAGTGCCTTTACTGACCAGCAGGCCTGTAGCTCAGGGGGGAGAGGGGCATGGTTTCTGTTGCTCTTGGTTTTACAGAAGCTTGTTATTGAAGAAAAAGTAGCGGGGTGGGGAAAGAAGATGTTGGAGAAGTTCAGTGTTCTAAGCCTTCTGGAGCCACGTCTGGAAACGTGACGTTCCTTCCTCCTCTCTGTCATTTGTATCCTGCGGGCAGAAGTTCCGACTTCCTGGCACGTTGAAGCAAGCAGAGGGCTGAACAAGGAAGCTACTGTAGAGGAATATCAGCTGCATCAGTGGACTCGAATTGAATGACACAGCCAGACAGACTCGTCTGTTTGGTGTCTTTTACAAGGATTCCAGGGAGCATCCGGTGGCCCAGGGATCATAGCACAACATGGCCTCAACAGAAATCCCCTCTCAAGCCTGACTTCTTGGGGTCTACATTTCCCAGTCTGAGGAGCGGGATAATGCTGATGCTAGCAATCTCTACTTAAGGTTGCGTGGAGACTCAACGAACTCACGGCACTGTGGAACCTTCAGTCCGTCACACAGTGTCATAGGGTTTCTATGGCTGTGATGAAAACACTGTGATCAAAAGCAGGTTGGGGAGGAAAGGGTTTATTTCAGTTTACAGTTCCACAGTGCTGTTCATCAATGAGGGAAGTCTGGATAGGAACTAAAACAGAGCAAGAACCTTGAGACAGAAGTTGATGCAGAGGCCATGAAAGGGTGGATTCTTACAGGCTTGTTCCTCGTGGCTTGCTCAGCCTGCTTTCTTATAGAACCCAGGACCACCAGCCCCTGGGTGGAACTGCCTACAGTGAGCTGGGCCCTCTCCTATCAATCATTAAGAAAATGCGCTACAGGATTTTGGAAGTATTTTCTCAATTGAGAGTCTCTCCTCAAATGATTCTAGCTGTGGTGAGTTGACATAAAACTAACCAGCACACAAAGTAAGCATGTTATCTAGGATAATTACAATACCTGGCCTCTTACCCATGTACTCAAGTGCACACATACCATACACATGTTTTTATCATGCTGCTATTGGGATATGAAAATTTGGGTGTTGTGTGCAATTAAAGGACTTTGAATTCAGCGAGTTTTCAAGTATTGTAGTTATGAAGGGCAACAGCCAAAAAGAAATACAATGTTTTAGTTTCCACAGCTTCTTCTTCTCTTCTTAGGGACAATTGCTTATTTACAGTGGTTTGAAAGATACAAGGGACAGAAGAAGATTATTTTTGAAGCACCTCTTAATCACTCCAAATTTCATGTGTGAACACCAATTTGCTTCACTCCACCCCATCAATTGTCCCAGCTGCTGGGTATCCACCTCAGTAAGGTCAAGGCTTAAGACAGAAGACAGCAAGATGGGGGTTGAGAGTGCAGCGTCATCCTTGAGCTGGGACATCCAGCCTCCTGTGCTCTGAGTACTGCCCTGCAATCCTGCTGCCTTGTGGGTAGCTGAGCCCTCCTAGACAGGAACTCAAACCTTCTTTCCAGGCTTCTGCTTGTGAATACTTTTCCTTTGAGTCCATAATGATGGTCTAACTGACACGTAGCTGTAGAACAGAAAAGTCAACCTCACAGTTAGAAATGAGGCCACAAGGTCAACTGTTGCACGCTCAATTTGAAACTGTGTCAGAGCGTCACAGTTCAACTGGGTAGAAACCACCATGAGAGCCAGTGCCAGGCAAGGCCCTAACTGTCTGCCACTGATACACTGCTTAAGGCTTCATGTAGACAAACTCCAGGATGAAACTCAGCAGAGGGACTCAATCATAGGGAAATCCCAAATGTCCCTGGGTTTGCCTCCAGGGCTCCTCTATGTTGTTATAGTAAACAAGGGGGGAATTCTTAATGCTTCTGGCAGAGAAGGGGAACATAACCATTCCAAACAGACCAATGCATTCTGGTCTCTAGAGAAAAGCCTTGATCTCAAGAGAAACTTTGTTTCTTTGAACCTGCTGGAGTTTTATCAAAACAGATCCAAGGGAAGATGAAACCCGCAACTCCAGCTCCCTGTAGCCATCCAGTATCAACAGAGGAAGGGAAATGCTAAGCCCTTGGGAAGGTCACAGTCCAAGGACACAGGTTTACAAAACAGCTGTAATGTAGGTAATGAAGTGTGAGGCCGCCCTCCTCAGCACCACCATGCCAAGGCCTGTGGCCTGAAGTTGTGTTTAGTTAGTCATCAGATAGAATCTACTAGGCCAGCTGAAGAAACCAAGCAAGCACAGGTATCGGAAATGATACAGTACGACTATTGGAAATATGAGACCCCCCTCACTCCCCCCCCCGCACAACTGGCTAATGGAATAAGGTTTTAATATGAACAAACAAACCAGACATTGTGCAAGAGCAGACAGGTGACCAGAGAGATGGAAATCCCATGAAAGGAGGGGAGGGAAACAGCACACATCGAAACCCCGTTCCTTTAATGTGTCTGCTAGTGTCAGGGCTGCAATGAGGGAAGACCCTCTGAGCTCAGGGCTTGCCACTAGAAACGTCTTAAGCCTAAAAGCAAAAAACAAACGACTGTGTAAGATGGAATTGATATCCTATAGAAAACCAAGGATCTGTGGACAGGAATATAAAGGGTAACATGTAGAGTGAGATCAGAAGGGGACAGGAGGCCGATGGAGCTGCCAAAGATGTGGAAACAGAGCAGAAGGAGCAAAGAAAGATGCCATGATACCTGGCCAGCTGAGTCCCGACTGCACCACGAGGAAGCACCACTTGAGTTTTTAACTCTCTTAACATTGTCATTTAGATAGCGCAGAAGGTTGATCTTTCTGTTTTGTTTTGAGGTGAACTTTCATGTGCTTGTAGATTTTAGGGTTCACTCATTAGACTGAACAGTTTTCACTTAGTAAAAGCAAATGTTAATGTTTCAAATATGATTTAAGACCATTATGTGATTTATCAGTTATTAAATCTTAGAGAATCTGGTGCCAAATAGTAAGATTTGTGTTTGTTTATATTTAATGGCAACATCTTTCAAGTCTGATCTGATAAATACTTCCCAAGATTTGCATTCTTGTAGTATTTAAGATTACTTTAAAGAAAAATAATTTTTATTTTGTATAATTTCCCTCAGTTTTGCTGTATGAATAATAAATATATTTCCTGTAAATCAAAACTTCACTCATTGTGTGAAGAAGTGCATACTTGTTATTTTAATATAAAAAACTTTCCAATGTTTTTGAGATTATGTGACTAATAAGATATATATTGATTTAAATACTTTTTGCTGTGGGATAATGCTCTTGTAAAAATTTATCACTTGTATTAGTTTACTAAAACACTTATTGACCAGTAGCCAGGCAGGAAGTATAGGTGGGGCAACCAGACTAAGAGAAACCTGGAAGAGGAAAGGCTCAGTCTGAAGTCACAGTCAGATTCAGAGGAAGCAAAATGAAAATACCTCACTGATAAAAGGTACCAAGCCATGTGGCTAACACAGACAAGAGTTATGGGTTAAGTTGTAAGAGCTAGTTAATAATAAGCCTGAGCCAATAGGCCAAACAGTTTATAATTAATATAAGCCTCTGTGTGTTTTGTTGGGACTGAATGGCTGTGGGACTGGGCAGGACAGAAAGTTCTGTCTACAACTTTTCTCCCATACACATCTCATATGGGAGATTCCTTTGTTGGATGTTGGCTAAGTCCGTGGAGTCCTCCTAACTTATATGGGGTCAGTGTGATTGTTGGTATTTTTTTTTAATTTGCTGAGGGTTGCATTTTTAAATCATATGGCAGGAACAGTGTCACTGTGGTAGTTACTGTTATATTTGTTTCTTGTCATTTCAAATTGAAGTTTTCTGACAGAACCATTAAGGTGGGACGCCTCTTTGGTATTTTGCATTTTGGAAATAAAGTTTATTTTTATGTAGAGCTAAGCTTGAGACATTCCTGCCCAGCACTATGACAGACTGAGTGGGGCAGAGAGATCCACACACAGGTCCAGGGCAGGCTGTCCCTGGTTTCCAGGAGAAAATGCAGGCCTGCCTTGGAGCCTTGTGGTGCTGGGCAGACGGGCACTGTTAGGGTGAACAAATGTATGGTGTGGTATTGGAGAGACAGAATGGTTCATGTCCTGTGGTCAGAGGCATATCTGAAGGAGTGAAGGCAGCCAGGAGGTGGCTAAAGTGGGTGACTTGATTGCCACCCAGAACCATGGTGATGTCTGGGCCTGGGCTGCTCTCAGGCCCCATGTCAGAGTTCATGGCCATGGTCTGCTCTCCATGGTCTGACGTCCATGGCTCCTGTTACCACCTAAGGCAGGGAGGATATGGCTGTACAGAGTTGGGTCTGCCCCTCACTGGCTGCAACACTAGGAAGAACTGTCTCTGCCCCTCCCTGGCTGAAACACTCATGAGAGAGGGTTCTGCACACACCTTACCTGGGTAGACTCTATTCCCAAGGGCATAGATAAGCGGGCCGTGAGGGCCTGGCATGGGAGAGCAGTCGTATCTCTCTTGTCCGCCATGTAGTGTGGGTGAGGGGAAGATGCCCTCCTCATCTTGCCCCTTGACAGCTGCAGGCAGGTGGGGGATCCTGACTCCTTCCCTCACCAGCTGCAGTATTTGGGGGAGCAGGCCATGTGTCTCGCCTGGGCTGCACAGTAGAGTTGAGCCTGGAGGCAGGAGCACTGGTGAGCCAGACCCCAGGATGTGAGAGGGGCATAGCTGTAAAACCTCCCTCATCTGCGGTGTAGGAGCGGAGGTGAGGGAAAGATGCCCACCCCCTTTGCCCCTACCCCCTCCAGCTGGCAAGGGAGCACACCCTCTCCTTTACCAGCTGCAGCACTTGGGAAAGTGGGTACTACACTGGTCTGGGAAGCATAGCAGAGCTGATCCTGTTGACAGGGGCACAGGTGAGCATGGGAGACTTGGCTCCTTCCCTCATCTGCCATATGGCAGCATGGGCAGGGGAGAGGTGCCCTCCTTTCCTCATCTCCCTACACCGGAGGCAGGTGGGAGAGCAGGCCCTGAGGTCCTAAGGGTGGGAGAGCTGCTCCTGCCCCTCACCAGCTGCAGCGCTGGGGAGAGCAGGCTCTGTCCCTCGCCTGGGCAGCACAACAGAGCTAATCCTGTTGGCTGAGCTGAGGGTGAGCCAATCCCCAAGTTGTGAGCTTGGGAGAGCTATCGGGACTACTTACCTGTTTTGTAACAGTGGGGATGGGGTGGAGTTGCCCCTCTTACTCCTTGCCCCTCACCGCCTGTGACAGACAGGGAGCTGACCCTCCTGCTTACCAGCTGCAGAACTCCGGAAAGCGGGGCCCAGCTTCTTGCCTGGGCAGCAAAGCAGAGAGGATCCCGTGACCCTGAATTTCCCAACTCAGTCCATTCTCAGGCTGTTAACAACACAAATTCTACATTCTGCTGTTCTTGACTGCCGAGTGGTGTTTCACAGGTGGAGATCATCAAGTTGGAATTTACAGCTTTTACCGTACAGCAAGGGGAAGGTGCAGTGGGGGCCCAGTCACCACAAGACGGAAAACCCATGCCACACACAGTCGCAGTAAATCTCCAAACTTCCTGGAAGGGGTGGCTTCTGTGTTTGCCCCTCCCCCGTTTGTTCCCTTGTGGGATCATTATAGTCTCACTGTCCTAACACAATTTTCTTTAAGGGCCCCTCGTTTAGGAAATTAAATAGTCAACATTTAGGAAATTAAATAGTCAACATTCTGCCCTGGAAGAGTTTGAATGTACAACTCGTAATGCCTCAGAATTTTTTCCCCCCCCCCGAGCAGAAAAGCAACTTGTCTAAGCAATCAAGAGAGTGTTTAAATGTCTGTTTACTGGCCTCTGGATTTCCCAAGAGGGGCTTCTTGCTAAAGATACTGTTGGGTTTGTGAAAGAGAGGTCTACCTTTATGGTGACTGCCTGCCCAGTAAACTTCAAAGGAACTTGGGGTCCTGAATTTCAAGTTCTCCTGGTTAGCTGGCCTGGGGCCCTGCACACAGGACCGCTTCTCAAACGTAAAAAAGCGACAGTGTAGCAATGATGGCCTAGAACACAGACAGCTGGGCCTCAAGTCTAGTGTTGCTGACACAGAAAGCCCATAGGGAAACTGAGAGCTCCTGTTGCTAATGCCTGCCCAGGTGACATCACTGATCTAGGATTAGAGTTTGGAATGGGGACTGATCCCAGAGGACGTGGGTTTGATTCCCAGTGGCAGCACGGTGGTTCACAACCATCTGGAACTCCATGCACACACAGAAAAGCAGGCACGCACATGTTTACATGTAACTAAAAAATGAATCAATTAAAACATTTGAAAGTGCAGTTCCCATCATTGCAGCCCAGGGATTCTGATTGTTAAGACCTGATCATTTAGGAAACAGTTTGCCGTGGGGAGTCAGGGCTCCTGGTGTTTGACATTAGGAACATCTAATTAATTTCCTTGTTCAGCCAGCTGCAAGCATATATGCAATAGAATCATGTCTCATCTTTTCAGACACTTTCCTGAGTGACTATACAATGTGCAAGGTGCATCCTAGGCTTTGAGGGGAGCAGGTGGACTGACCACCGTGACCTTTCAACTTTGACATGTGTTTTCCTGGAAAGGAGCCGGATCTTCCTGAGGTGAGTTAAACTTTATTTTGCTTCAATTTAAGTACATGTCTTTTCATGTGCTGGCATTTCTTTTATTGATGTCTCACAGTATTTTTGAATTATTTCATTGATATTTGCAATTATAGACATTCATTAAAAATAGAATAGTAAATAAGAAATATATTCCTAAGGAAATTCAAACATGTACCAAATAAATTCATATCATATGATATAAACTAGCATAGTACAATTCATGAGTACAGTACAGGAAAACCAGCCACAGGGGACAATACTAGTATTTTCACGGCAATAGCAGGCAGCCACAATTTTAGGACTTAGACTGTAGCGCCCTCTAGTGGCAAACATGATTCCTCTTATTCTTTTCTTTTTTTGGCGGGCGGGGCGGGGGGAGTATTTATTTTTTTGATTTTACAGCCCAACTAAACTTTTCCCTCCCCTCTTCCCAAATTCACCCCTCCACTTCCCCTCTACGCCCCCATCCACTCCTCCTCCACTGTATCTCATCAGATACAGGTGTGTCTCCCATGAATATTATCCAGCCAAGAAATATCAGGTTGCGGTGAGACTAGGCACCTCCTCCTCTATGAAGGCTGAGTAAGGCAATCCAGTAGGAGAAATATGTCCCCAAAACAGGCAACACAGTCAGAGGCAACCCCTGCTTCCACTGTTAGGAGTCTCACAAGAAGAGCACGTTGCACAGTTTAACAAATATGCAAAAGGCCTAGCTCATTCCCATGCAGGCTCCCTGGTTGTGGGTTCACAGGTCCATGGTCTCTGTGAGCTCCTATGAGCCCAGGTTAGTTGGTTCTGTGGGTTTTCTTGTAATGTCCTTGACCTCTCTGGCTCCTACAAGTCTTCCTCCCCTTCTTCCGCAGGATTCTCTGAGCCCCGCCTTATGTTTAGTTGTGAGTCTCTCTCTGCATCCGTGCTCATCAGTCGCTGGGTGAAGCCTCTCTGATGACAGTTGGGCTAGGCACCAATCTATGAGTATAGTGGAATATCATTAGAGATCATCCACTGGCTTTTTATTTTTTGGCCAGGGGTGTTTGGTTGCATCCTGGGTCTCTGGGGTATCCAGCCTTTGGATCTCGGCCCTCAGCAGGGAGCTCCCTCTCAGGGTAAGGGTCTCCAGCTGGGCCAGTCATTAATTGGTCACTCCCACAATTTCTGCATCACTTTTACCTCATCCCATCCTGCAGGCAGCACAAATTGTAGGCTAAAGGCTTTGCTGCTGCACTGGAAGATTTGCCTGGTTATAGGAGATGGCTGGTTTAGGGTCCACATCCCCCGTTACTAGGATTCTTAGCTAGGGTCATCCTCACAGAGTCCTGGGAGTTCCCACTGCTCTAGGTTTCTAGCTCATTCCAGAGATGCCCCAGAATCCCGGTGTCTCTCCCAGTACTCTCCCCCCACCTGATCCCTCCTGTCCCAACCCCATTTCCCCTTCCAGATCTTCCCCGCCCTGTCCACTGGCAATATCCATTCTTTCCCGCCTTCACAGTGAGATTCATGCATCCCCGCTTGAGCCCTTCTTGTTAATTTCTCTTCTCAGCACCTCGTGGAATCTTCTTTTCTTTTGCAGGCTACATTGGTATTTTCTTTGACTGCCCGAGAACTGTCCCCTATTGGAAGATAGAGGGACTCAGTCCAGCTGACTGTCCAGAGCGCAGCTGAGGTCCTGGGGTAAGAGACACACATGAGGTTGTGGTGACACAATTAATACTGCTGTACTGCTGTTCACACTGCTGCCGGTGAGAGTTGTATAATAACAACTGTAAAACATTGCAGAAAGAGAGCGAAGGCTCCAGAGGGTGAAAAGGTCTCCTATGTTTGTGGATTTGTAGGATTGGTATTGTGAAAATGGTCACCCCCATCAAACGTGATCCACAGGTTCAATGTAATCCCTATCAACATTCCAACACATTCTTCACAGAAACTCTAAAAAAGCCAAACAAAAGCTAACCTCCAACTTCACATGGAAACCCCCAAATTTAGAATATCTAAAACAATCGTGGATAGTAAGAACTGCTGGAGAGAGCAACATATTTGTCAATGGAATTGAAGTCCCGGAAATAATTTCACACACCCATGGGCACCTGTTTTTTTGATTAAGAAGCCAACAGTACATACTGGCACAAGACGGGATCTTCAACAGGTGATACTTTCAAACTGAATGGTTCCCATAAAAGAATGAAAATAGATCCATATCCACACAAAACTCAACTCCAAGTGGGTCAAAGACCTCAGTGTTAAGAGCAGACACCTTGAATCTGCTCTATAGGAGGAAGTAGGAAATAGGTTGAGCTCATGGGCGCAGGAAAGAACTTTCTGAGCAAGACACTGGCAGTACTAAGAACAGCAGTTAATAAATAGGACCTCACGAGGCTGAAAAATTTCTGCATTGCAAACAACCCCATCCCTAGAACAAAACAGCAGCGTACAGAACAGGAACAGCTCTGTGTGTCTGGTAGAGGGTTAGAACTAGGGTATATAAAGAACTAATAAAAACTCTAAACATCAAGAAAACAAGTGACCCCCATTAAAAATGGGGTACAGAGCTAAGCAGAGAGTTCTCACAAGGTGAAACACAGATGCCCAAGAAATGTTAGGGTCCTTAGTGATCAGGGGAATACAAACTAAAACTACTTTGAGATTTCATCTTTTCTCAGTCAGATTGGCAAAGGTCGGTCAAGCAAATGACCACTTATGCTGGTGAGGATGCGGGAAAAGGGGAGCCCTCGTCCACTGCTGGAAGGGAGTGCAAGCTGGTACAGCCACTATGAGAACCCGTGTGGCGGTTTCTCAGAAGGGTCTCACTGTACCCTTCCATCTTGAGACAAATAAGGGAGGAGCAGTGATCAGCTTGATCCCTCAGCCTGTGCGCAGGAGACTGGGTTAGCAGTTGCAGGGGAGGAAGGAACAATACAGAAGAGTGAAATAGTGCAAAGCCACCTCGGACATAGAGAGATTGGTAGAAACAGAAAACTCAGTATTCTCTGAGGTGGTAACATCTCACCACCATGACTCCTTTTATGTTCAGAGGCACCATTGCTATTTTAAGAGATTTGGATGAGTCAGTCAGAGGTCCAAGGTCTTATTAGGTAAGGAGCAAGTTTGATTTGGGCATACCAGTCTTGGAAGGATTTTATGAAGGTTTGGAGGAGCCTTTTTCATTGAGTCTTCACCCAGAGAACTCACGCAACGATCTGCCATTCCTCCTTCCCCAAATAAGCTCTCTCTGTCAACCTCTTCTCTCCCTCACTCCCTTCCATCTAGTCTCCATGGGGTGGCTGTTCTGAACAGTAACGGTTTAGCTTATCGAGACACCTCACTACCCTGTATATCTCCCCTTCTTCGGTTCCTATTTCTTGTGTTCCTTTGTCCCAGGAAATTTCTACTTTCTATTAGAAATTATTAGAGGTACAGTTATCCTCATTTCTGCTTCCCTAAAGACATGTATATTGAAGAGTCAGGCAGGAGGAGAGACAAAGAGGGTGGAGCTTTGGGGCATGCTAAGAGGTGAGAGGGGTGTCTCTCTCCACTGGAACAGGACAGTCAATGAACCCGGAGTGGCTCCTCCTCCCCTGACACCCCCGAAGTGGCACCGAGGCAGTTAGGCACAAAGAGCTTCTAGACATGGAATGTCCAGGCTTGGCAAGACACCAGGACGTAGGGACGAAAATGGTTGGGGCCCCATGGCAACCGGAGGAAAGGAAGAGGGAGGGAAGAGGTAGAGGAGAGCTTGCTCACTGGGAAAAAGAAAGAATATATCATTTCAGGAGTTCTCCAGTTACAGCTACCCAGAAGAGGCTTGTCCAAATGTTCAGTTAGAAAATCCCCCAATGTTTCCTTCAGCCTCTATACAAGACCACTGTTGACACTGCAGAGGAAGCTAGCAATGACTAATGCTACCTCATCCATACATAGGAACAGTACAGAAGAAACTGCACACCTAGACACCCATCTGTGACCTTTTCAGGGGCTTCGGACATAGTAGTGTTGGCCTTAAGCATCCAAGGGGCTTCCAAACTTGGAGGATTTCAGATTCCAATCTGCTGACTTCTCTTCTTGTGAAAAGGGAAATGCAAACTTGTTCACGCACTCTGTCGAAAATGCTCCTGGCAGCTTTATTCACAATAAAAATGCCCAGATGGAAACAATTCAAACGCACAGACATTTCTAAGAGCTGAGCAAGCCGTGGTGTCTGACGACATAGCAGAACACCGCTGAGCACTATGAGACGAGTGAGACGAGTCATTCAGACATCAGCATGAATGAATTTCAGAATGTCATTCTGCACTTGAGAAACCAGTAAGGAACACATTGGTGACACATGATTTCAATCATAAAGGATTCTTGCAATCCTCAAACCGTAGTGCTGGGATGTAGAAAACAGCCGTTGGCGGCTGAGAATGGTGTGAGGGATTGACTGCTCAGAGCCTGGGAGAACTTTGGGGACATGACACTTTCTGTATTTCTAGTGACTATATAGCAGGGACTATTTGTTAAAAATCTTCAAACGGTACAACAATTTTGGTGATTTTTCCATATATTAGCATTCAGCTTCACTGCCTTTTATAAAGGGGATCAGGAAAATAGGAACGCTGAGTAGACACCAGGATGTGACTGAAATCCCATGGTTGTATATGAGAAACAACATGTTTTAAAAATACATATACAAGATTATTTTACCTTGTAACTTATTAATGGCTTTGTTAATTTGTTAAACATGTCACTCTCTTTCTGGGGTTCTTTGGCATCCGTGTGGTTAAGACGTGACCCGGTCCCAGCTGACTGCCCTTGTTTGTGGGAAGTGACTAAATCCAGGTGGTCCCATGGGAAGTCGTCATGCTTTTCTTGGTCTGTGAACCCATGAACTGACCCTTCTCCAAGCCATTTCTCTGTTTCTAAGTATAACTGGGGTATGTGTACTTGACTGCTGTCACACATAACATTTGTGGGCAGCAAGTGGCAACTGTGTTGGTGGGGACAGTCAGTGGGTGCACCTATACTGTCCTCGCCAAATAAGACCCAGAAGCACAGATAGCCAAGGAAAATCAATGGCAGCCTTACACATCTAGAGGACACAGGGATGGTGGCCCTCATATTTAATAGCTTGGAATAACCAGATGCAACTGGTAAACAGTCGTTCCACAGATCCAGCCAGGAGACAGTCCTGCCCATGTAACCCATCATACTTGACAGAACAGACAGCCTACCTCAATTACACTGCTTGGAGCCACCAGTTCGGTGAGAGTACTCATTTCTAGTTTCATCAAAGAAGAAATCTTCCTCAAGTGGATTGAGGAAGATTTCTTCACATTCATGAGTTTTCCATGAGGCTCTTCTGCTTTCTGCTGTAATACAATCCAAACTCATCTCCTCGATTATCACATCGATCTTCCATGTCAGTGACCTCACTCTGAGTCACATGAGCAAGGACTGTCTGGCATGTTAGAATTTCATTGGGACACTCATGCTCCACAGGGTGGGATTTAAGTTCTATGAAGATGGAGGGCCTTGACCCTGCAGTGCCAACAATCCCTTTCTATATACCCTGTATCTCTTTTTCTCCCTTTTCATCCGACGGTCTGGGTTACTTTGCCATGATAGTGACTTGTTCTTGCTGGCTAGGCCACGGGTGGATGGAGATTGATGCACTCTTGGATGCCATAGCTTATAAATCGATGGATGCTAGAGAACACATTTCTAGTCGTGAAGAGTGCAGAGCTGGTAGGAGAGAAAGCACAATTGTCACATATGTTACTAGGGTCCACTTCCCTTCAAACTTTGTCTGCTTAACTCATATACTCCTCCAGATGTGGATTCTGCTCCACATGAAGAAAGGCCCAGGATTCAGGCAACTATGTATCTGTTGATGGAATCACATCCTTGGTATTATATTATCTCTATGTGATAGTGGGTTTTTCTAATACTCTGTCATGTTGGTGACTCCTGAGCAGGTCTCATGGTCACGAGCCAATTCCCTCATCCCCTGAGTGTCTTTGGACTAGGCATAATGTTATTTAGGATCCTATTCCAGAAGACCAAATTAGGATGATGCCTTTTGGTGCCTCTTGGTGCTTTCTTGCCTGGTTTGGATGATCAGAGAAGGGCAGAAATTGTGGCCTGGGAAGACCCAACCCTTAAAGCTGTAGGACAAACTTAGAAGAGACTCTTAGAGATTAGCAGGCGCCAGCTGAAGAGAAGGGAATACAAGGCAAATGACAACACTAATTGTCATCCAGTGAGCTGCAGAGGCAGTAGGTCTTTCATCTCATTTATCCATCTGTCCTAAGTTTCCTCTGGGGGAAAGAGTCCCAGAACCATGGGAGAGCCATTCCCTGTATTATGTGAAGTGGACCCCAGCAGGGATGCAGAGGGACAGTGGGACACTGGGAGCTGGACCCCAGCAGGGATGCAGGGGGACAATGGGACACCGGGAGCTAGACTCCAGCAGGGATGCAGGGAACAGTGGGACACTGGGAGCTGGGCCTCCAGGTTCCCCCTCATTGCCCAGCTGCTCAGCAGTACCCACCTCTGACCTTCAGCTTCCAGACTGGTTAGCTATTGCCTGAGCGATGGTTTATTTGGGCTTATGTTTTGCTTTGTTCTGAGACAGGAGGCACTCATGTAGCTCAGACTGGCCTCCGGCTCCCCATTTTACCTATGATGATGACCAAGGATGACTTTGAATTGCCACTGCCTCTCACACGCTGTGGTGAGGGTACTATGCTTAGCTTCTGGACCTGCTTTTGGAAAGGGTCATGCAGATTTGCTGAGGCTTATTTCAGAACACAGGCCACATGCTCCCACATAGGCCAGGATGTGAGCATTTCTAATTCAGCCTGTGACCTTGAAAACTGTCAGCAAATGTATAGGTTGTTTATTGAGACAGAGTCCCACTATGAGGCCCTGGCTGGCCTTGAACTTATAGGAACCCTTTTAGCCTCTGCTTTCTGTGTGCTAGGATCACAGGTGTCTACCAACCTGCCTGAGTAATATTAGTAAACTTTTGAAAAGAAGAAAAAAGTTGATTATGTTACTTTGAAAACCTCTGTATAGAAACATCTAAAAATGTCTCCAAATTTGAATAAAGAAAAGGAGAAATTTTGTCAAATTTTCCACAGAAAGCTGCTGCCAACATGGTTAAAACCATTCCCTTCCCCCTCATTGATTTCTAGATACATTGTTAGGCTTTGGGGCCCTTTTTATTTGCACAGCGAATAAATTTGCTTTGCCTGTTTAGACACTTCAAGATGTGATTTCGAGAGAGATAGTTGCTTCTGGCATCTATGAGCTGGCCCGGCAGTCCTGCCAGGTCTTCATGTTCCTCTCTGAACCAGACAGTTCCGTGAAATCCTCTTATCAGTCGGGACCACGATGAACCGTAATGAAGCAAGAGCCCGCAGACGTGTCTGAACCTACCGCGCACGTGTGGTGTACGAATGTGGTGTACAAAGACAAGTTGGCTTCCCTCCTGACGGAGCAGAGTACTGCTCTCTCTCTACTCTGATAACCGGTCCCCCCAAACTTTCATCTTCCTCCTTACAGATAAGATTTAGGAGATCCATTAATACCCCTATACCACCCCAGCAACATCCCTTTGGGAGTGATCCTGCTCCCTAAACTTGCGGTGAGTCCCTTTGTCCTCTTGTCTCCCCCCCCNTCTTACGGAACACCCCCACTCCCCACCGTGGGGCCCTCGCTTGCTCTTTCTGCAGTGACTTGTGTACACATGCATTCAGTCTCAGGTCTGATCCTTCCAGAGAACCTAGACCAGTTGTCTACCATTGCTCTCAGCTAAACACAGCTTAATTAACTGGAGAACAAAATACTTTTTGCCTTATATAAACACCAAGGGAAAATTCTAAATCATAATCCAGCCTTCCAGGTTAGTGTTACTAAATTAAACAATATCTTTTCTCAGCTTCCAATATGCTTTAGACAGTAAGAAGGGGGACAAAATATTTTGTAAGTACTTGATAACCTTCCTATTCCCTAAATACCTTGTAATATATAACTATATGCATATTTAAATATGTAAATCAAATTAGTTCTCATGTTAGCTGATATTATGATAGAACTGTTTATGAAAGATATGATAATCCAGTTTCTGTTTGTCTGGAATATTTTTGTATTTTCTTTTTGAAATTTTTTGTGTGCTTGTATAGGGGTGTGTGTGTGTGCTATACACTGTACCCCTGATGGTCCAAGGACAACTTGCAAAAGTCAGTTCTCTCTCTTCATCACATGGGTTCCAGAGCTCCAGTGTAGGTTATCAGGCTTGGTGGCAGCCATATTACTTAAGCCATCTTTTTGGCCCACATTTTCTTGTAAGGGCATTTTTTTGGACGTGTGTATGTGGTTAGCATGCTTATTTGTATCCATTATGTGCTAAAAGCTTATGTTTGTAGGTGTGTGAACTCATGTGTAGTGTGTGCACATGTGTGTGAAAGCCAAAGGTTGATAACAGACATCTTCCTCAGATGCACACCATCTTATTTATTGGGACAGGGTCTCTCTCTGAACCCACAGCAGGTAGAGTTTACTTATCTAACTGGGGATCATATGTCTCTGCTTCTTGGGATTACAAGCACACCACCACACTGATCCTACATTTATTTTACTGGTGTTGAAGATATGCACCCATACTCCAGTCCTCACATTTGAGGGGCACAGTGTTTATCCATGGAATCATCTTTCTAACCCGTGGAAAGACACGATATTTGGTGGCATCCTACTAACTTGATTAGAGTTGAGCCCGGCATCTGGGAGTTAGCGGAAAGATTAACAGATGCAAAGGGAAACGTGCTGATATACAGGAGGAACTTGGGTTGTAAAGGGCTCTTTATGATGTAGGATGTGTGTGTGTGTGGGGGGTCAATCCAACACCAGGAGCCAAAGTCTGCCACCCTTGATAAGTGCGGCCAGTGTGGAAGACTGTATCACACTACTCATGATTTCCGGAACCACTTTATACTTTATATTTTACCTTATCAAAGACAGAACTTCCTGCATAGCTTGGGCTGGTGTCAAATTCAGATCCTCCTGAGTAAAAGGATTGCTGCAGGCATGCACTACCATGCCTGGTGAATTTCTGGAATTCTTGCGAAAAGTTTCACAGGAGGAAGAATTTCTTACAAGGTGAGAATAATCACTTTGGTCATGTTTTATCTCTCAATATAACTTTCTGTTCTTCGTACCTACCAGTGACTCCATTTCCACCGAAGACGCAGGAAATGAAGCGTGTTTTCCTTGAGTTTGACATAAATTGGATTTTATGCAATTATGCAAATGGGTGAAAGGAGCCATGATTGACTCAGCTTGAACATCTTTGCCCATTCTACCGTCTTCTGATGAATTTCAAACGATGACCTCTGGATAAGCTGTGGAAGTCCTCTGAGCACTCTTCTGGCTCAGGGACAATTCTGTCTCTTCACCTTCATGACAATCTCCACAACAAGGCCCTCACTTAGTATGGCATGGAAAAAGAAATACTTCAGCTGAAATGATTTAAAGTACAATGAAATAGACATAGCAGCTAAGAGATTTTGGTTACATAAATCCCAATGGGAACTAAATAACAAGGTAGATTTGGGCTCACCTAAAACTGAAAACCAAAGGAAGCCCCAGCATCAGACAAGGTTGGTCAAGACCTTGGCTCTGTCTTCATCTGCCTTATCCAAATCCTGGCTATGGCACTGAAGTCATCCAGATGTCTCCCTTGCAGCAGTCGGGTTACATGCTTCCTTGCACATTTCCAGGCTAAAAACTATCCTTTCTCATAATCCCCAGTGATATTTGCTAATCTTGACTCAGGTCAAGCACAATAAATTGACCGTTACTGGAAAAGGCATGAGGATGTGCTGACTGACCTCCTGAAGCCAAAACGGGTCAGAACCCTCTGACTTCACGGTTACCAGGCACAGTTATTTCCTTAAATGAAAATCAATGTGTTGTGGAGGAGACCTGAGAGAACCCAATTCTGGTCAGGTGTAGGCTTTTCCACTTGAATGGTGATACTCTTGTAAACAGTGATTTTCCATCATACCTGAAGGTGACAGTGTTGGGCTAGACTTGGCTGAGGCCAGCTCACCAGTCACTAACAGTAAATTTGTGCAAGTGGCTTAGCCAGGCTCAGTGTCCCCATTTGTGAAATGAAATCAGTAGAATGGGCCTAGTAGAGTTACCCTGAGGGTTGAACAAATAGCCTTGTTCTCAGAACGAAATACTTGTGTGTGAAACAGCTACCTCCCAGAGCCTTCAGGGAATGTCTTCTAGCTGCATGGGCATCTGTGTGCTGCCCACTGTGTCACAAGGCTGATCTTCTTCTCATCTTTCTCGTCGTTTTAATTAGCTGCTGAATCATCTTTGGAGGACCCAGTTCTTTGGCCGGGACACTGGGTGGTAGAGTCTGAAATTGCAGAAGTACCAGACTACAATACCAGAGGCACACACTGGGGCACATCACGTGATCCGTGTTCAGAAAGAAGCCCCTGCCACAGGCAAAGTGGATGCCAAACTCAAGTGGCTGAAGGGCGGGGCCCCACCTCTTTTTACCAGACATTCTATTGGGAAGCCTTACCATGCAAGGCTCAATAAGTTCATTCAGAAGAATAATGTTTTAATTATTTTTTTAGGAAATTAGAGAACTAGATACACTCCAAAGGCAATAATCAGAAGGTTTTTATGTGTGCCATTATCCCTCCATGTCATTTTAATTGAATTTCACTTTGTAAAAGATTTCAGTGTGAGGAGAGGCCAGGATAACTGGGAGATGAAGTAACTCAAGTTTTTTTTTTGGCTTAAAATTCAGCCATATGAGGGCTAAAATGGGACCTTAGACTCTATTTTCTTCAAAAAAAAAAGTTGAATGAGCTTTGTAATGTGTGAAGTCAGTAAGTACTGGGTGATTACACCAAGTAAAAGTCTTTGCTAGTGAGAGAACTGCTCTCACATATTTCCTGAAGCAATAACCTAGGTGAATATGGAAGAGGACTTGTGCTTATATTAAAGTAGTTAGGACAAGGGAAGGGAAGATATTTTAATTTTGGAGACAACAAGAAATAATAGTATTGCCCTTAAATCCTGGCAATACTATTAGATGTGCTATCGTTGGAAAAATGCCTTTGTCATTTCTTAGCCTCAATTTCCAAATCTGTGAAGAGGAGTGAGACACCCTCTATACAGAGTGTGTGGGGTTTTTAGATGTGTGGGGATGATTGTCTAGCTCATCACATGGCATGTCTTAAGGTGCAATATAAAAGGTTTTATACATGTGTGTTTGTAAGGAGACATCTGCTACAGAACACAAAGCACTCCTTTCTCCGCAGACCATCAAATGGCCTATACCTGCCATAAAGAATTCTCATCCCAGAGCCCCCTGGCTTCAGATCTATACATGACTCCATACGCTTCCTAGGGTCAGTGAGGAACACAAATAAGCAGGAAGTGTCAACCACTAAGCCTGCAGTTCTCAACCTTGGCTTAATACTCTCGTCATTCTCAAAACTTTCCAGAACCTCAAACGTTCTGGCTGTATCTAGACAGTTAGAACATCTGGCCTTGACCTGCATCCTGGGGCTTTTTTAAGCTCTTCAGAGAATCCCAAGTGCAGCTGTGGCAGAGAATGGCCGCCCCAATCCATGCTTCTCAAACTTCAATGGGCAGGAAGTCACCTGTCTGCCTGTCTGGCAGTCTCTACCCTGCCACTCTGGGCTGGGGCCTGATACCCTGCATTTTCAGCTTTAGAGCTCCAGAATTCTGGTTCTTGGACCATGCTTTGTGTGAGGCAGGCTTTCAGTCAGACTATAACTGATCCTAAGAGGTGTATGGTCTCCTTTCTTCCTCTATCACCACCCAGTTGTAGAAGAACACCTAACCCCAAACTCTGAAGCCCTCAGATCAAACCTCTGTAAGAGACCCTCCCCGTACCCAACAACTACCTTCCTTTCCGAGTCAGTCATCTTAATCTATAACTAGAGAATGTTGTCCCTCTAGTTTCAAATGCTCCCCTCCCCCATGGTTGATTTCAATCAATGACCTCATGCAGGCCAAGAAGGTGCTCGACCATGGAGTCACAGCGCTGGCTCTAATTGCTAGGTCTTAGACTTTCATAAGAAGTGTATTACTCTCCTTCAAGCAGAATTTTGACTCACATGGAAAGGTGTGTTTTTTTAACCTTTATAAAAAGGTGTGTGTGTGTGTGTGTGTGTGTGTGTGTGTGTGGTCGATCACTGGGAATCCGAGCTTGGGTCTTCAGTCTGTGCACCAAGTGTTCTCTACTCACTGAGCCATCTTCTTTACACTGATCTGGAAAAGTCTTAAAGACAATAATTTCACACAACAAAAATAAGCAATATTCATTCTGATAGCAAGAACGCTTAATATTTCTGCTATTTAGATTTGAATCCCTAAGGTGTCTTGCAAACCAACTGTGCTGAATATTGTTCGGCATTTACATGGCTGTTGTTTAGGTGACTGGACGGTGGAAGCAGAAACTCCTGCACTAATTTGGTACTGGGTCAGACTCACCAGTATACACAGCAATATACACAGTATATACTGTCATGGTGTGCCAGGATACCCTTCAAGGAAGGTAACCAGTGTGCTGAATATCCATTCTTTCCCACCTTAGTTTTTAAATTCTTTACTCCTAGCACAAAGGAGTCAGTCAGTGGCCTTAACATCTGATATATCTGGGGTTGAAATTCCTGTCCCTGCTCTTTATTCTCTCTGAGTTTTGGACAAGGTGGCTTTCTTATTTGCATAAACCATTACGTGTTAGAGTCTCACATAACAGGAAGCCCTGGGATGTTTGGTTGCAAAAGTTCCTCAGGAACTCGATCATGTTGTCAAGTCTTGTTCAACCCTGTCACACCGACAATGCCATTGAACTCTTTCCTTTTATGACATCTATTTAACTACCGTGTATATGTATGCAGAGCCCTTTCTATGCCGGGCGTAGTCAGAAGACAGCTTGTGGCAGTTTGTTCTTTCCTTCCCCCATGTGGCTCCCAGACATTAAGCTCAAGATAACAGTCTTAGTGGCCTTTGCCACCATTTGCCTGCTGAGGCATCTTGCTGGCCCAGACAATGTCGTTTATCCTGGTTCTGAGATGGTAAGGTGGCTCCAAGTACCATGCCTTCATGGTAAGCAGAACACATCTTTATCCCCAGGACTTGGAATCTACTTTCATACTCTGAGGGATACATGATCAAATTGGGAGTCTTCTGGAATAGGAAATTGTGGCTACTGGAATGGCAGTCAGAATCTCTGTTACACTAGTGTCTTAATTATTCCCAGCTCAAATTCTCTCTGAGCTAGACAGTTGGATGTTGGTCATGGTGGAGTAGTGGGAACACTTGCTTGCAAGCTGAGAATGTCTTTAGCTTGTGTCATGGAGATTTTGTTTCATTGCTTTGTTTACCATTAAGAACTTTCTAGAAATCTTTTTAACAGCTGAGAACAGTACTGCCCCTGTTCTTTTAAAAAAATCTGTGACCAAGAGAGTAACCTGTTTATTTATAAACAAGCTTTCTAAGTTACCTTTAAAAAGATTTTTCCTTAGAGAGAAAAGTGGAAAGATTTGTTCCACTTGAATTAAGATGTCATGGATGTTTGTTGCTTCAGTTGGTGCTCTGTTACCAGCCTGTCATTCATGACTATGTCTTACATGTGTACTCTAAGAAGTGAATGTGCTTCTTGGTTTGTACTTGATGTTCAGTAAATGCTGTACTGGAAATAACATCCAAACATAAGGTTTTGCCCATAGTTGGCAATATGATAAGATCCTTGTCTTTGTCTTAATTTTCAGATTTCTGATCAGAAAGTAAGTGTATCTGTCTATTTATCTATCTACACACAAATATATATGTATATTTGTATGTATATATGTATATTTGTGTGTATATATACATACACACACATATATATATTATGTGTGTGTGTGTGTATATCTTGGGTTAGCAGTGACCTTCCAAATTATCACTCTCTCCAAGCTTAAGGTGAACACACTATGTATCAGCTCATGGATTCATTCTCTGACATATACTAAGCAATTCACCTTTTCTCACAGCACACAGCCTTCTCTTGGTCCCAAGCTTGTTTGCAAACCAGGGCCACTCTAGGAGAGGGAAATCAATCATCCGGGGGCCAGCTTATCTGGCCCAAGACCTCACTTAGTTAGGCTATGTCTGAGTCAGAGCATGAGGAGTGGATGGCGGCCACTAGATCTTGTTTGGCTGGCTTTCATGGACTGAGTGATCATGAACAGCTCATCTCAGTTTGAAAATACAGAAACAATATGCAATTCTAGAAGCTTCTCAAAAATTTAAATACTTAAAGGTATTTAAAGAATACTTGGGTGGGGTAAAAATTGAGATGAGCTGGGGATAATGGACTCTAGACTGGGATTTCTGGATTGCAGAAGTCTAGGTCACCATCAGTCACTGTGCAGAAGGTGTTTTCTGCGGGATTAACCCTGTTCACACGTAACTGCGACTGTGCAGGCCACTGGACAGTGTGCACGCAACAGCACCATAGGTGGTCTGACTTTGCACTCTGTTGATAGGGGCAGCTCTCTGAGGCTCTGCCATGCAGACAGACCCTGGCTAGATGAGTACCTGTGTCCTTCCAGTCATTATTAGTCCTGAGAGCTTTTGTCATCTTTTCTGAAAGGAAACAGAGGGTATGACTTTCCTCAGTGACAGTTCTTCATGGTTACAAGCTGTCCTGGGCTTGAAGCTGACACGTTGGGAGTATCGGTGAGTCACTCTATTGAGAGGCAGGTCATTTCCAGAGCCAGGACAAATAGACAACTAATTCAGTTACCTGCAAAGGCCCTGGCTGCAGGAGAGATGACTGCCAGGGTTGATGTCATTGCTCCCAGTTTCATGATCTGGTCAAGATACCACATAATCTTTCCACTCAACATCCTGAGACATTTGAATATCCTCACTGTCTCTTATTTTAGGAAGGGCTGAATGGTAGGATTACTTTTGGTTTAGAAGAAAGTAGAGATTGTGGTGTAGAGGATTTATTCTGATTTAGAGATCAGAAAGACTCACAAACAGGTCATATGTGGGTAAGACGTCTTTTTAAGCAATGATAAATCCAGTTGGCACTACTCAGAATCACAATAGTTTCTGATGTCTTGGACACAGTAGTGCATCCCTGTCTGAAAGAACAGTTTGGCTATTCATGCCCTGAAAACTATGTGCAGAGGTGTACACTTCATGTTGGAGGCCACTTGGAGCAGGTTATTCCAGAAGGGCTGTGCATTTGGCCCACGTTGGTATATATTGCAAACAATGATTAGAAGCAGTGACTGCATAATTGGACTCTTCAGAATCAGAAACACACACACACACACACACACTTGCATGCAACACACCTGGCAAGTGACCCCAGGCTGATTCCTTGAAATCAGGATCTGTTTTCTTGACTAGAGAACTGGTGTGAAGACATTAATCTACATCATTAGGAGGCTGTGAGCGCCAGCTAGGAGATTGCATATCAAATGCTTTGCCCAGGCACTCTACAGTTAGCACTCATATTCTAGTGATTATTTCTCTCTTTGTGGAAGGTATTTTCCACAATGACTCTGTGCTGCTAAACAACTCAATGATGAGGGGAATTTTTTGTTTGTTTTGATGTTTTTCGAGAGATAGGGTTTCTCTGTGTAGCTTTGGTGCCTGTCCTGGAACTTGCTCTATAGACCAGACTGGCCTCAAACTCACAGAGATCTCCCTGCCTCTGACTCCTGAGTGCTGGGATTAAAGGTGTGCACTGCCACCACTTGGGAGGGAATTCTTGACTTTGCATTGTTAAATAGCATACTGATAGAGATTACTCCTTTCCTGCTTAGGATGGAGACTCGTTCAGGGAACTTTATACTTTGTGATTTTATTAATGGTTTTTAAGATGGTGAGACTGCAAGGTCCTGGAACTAGATACTCACCTTGTTTCTCACTGAACTAGTGAGTCACAATGAGGCAGAGTGTGAACTTATTATGATCTAGTTAATGAAGCCAACTTCTTTGCATTTTTTCTTTGATAGACTAAGCAACTAGAAACTCTCAGTGCTTGAGAACAAGCTCTTGGAAGGAAGAAATGACTTGCCCAAGGCCATGTTGAGCTCAGTTCAGATTTTGTAATGACAGCCTCTAATGAGTATTTCATATATGTTAGCATTGACTTGACTACCCTTTAGAATAGAACTTTTATTATCTCACTTTTACATGAGGAAACTAATGTAAGGAGAAGTCTATAATTTACCTAACCCCACAAAGATCACAAGCATCAGGGTGCTCTCTGAACTCTGTCACAGTGGATGTAAGAACATGCATTAGGAAACTACTGTCATTCCAGGACTATATAGGTGCTAATACATAAAGGAGCATACCAACTTATGTTCATTTCTCCTTCTTCTACACTTACAGATAACCATCCATCTATGAACTCATTAGTTCGAATGTGCAGTGTTGCCTGCTTGAGAGACTTTGGATAACTTACTTTTGGGATAACTTTGAGGAATAGCCAGCTATGCTTAGGCCACTGTAATTCTATTTCTTCACCTTTTAGAAACCACAGGACTATTCTTACCTTGTGCATGATTATCTATCTATCTATCTATCTATCTATCTATCTATCTATCTATCTATC
>LOJH01006745.1:11073-24276 GCA_001685095.1 Ellobius talpinus | reverse complement strand
GGCACGTTCCTCGCCCAACTCTACTGTTCTCTTATGCTCAAAGCCATAGTTGTTTTGACTAGAATATTGTCAGTTATTACTTCTATGCATCTCAAAACCACACATTTTGAAAGAGGAAAAGAGTCAGCTCTCAAGGAAACAGTTTCCAGCTGACGAGTACGCTGGAAAGATAACTTAGGTCTTGGTGTTCCGTAACTCTTACAGAGGAGATGAAGGGACAGAACCCTTCTGGTTCTCCTTCCCAGCCAGGGCACCATTTCCTAGCTGCCAAGAGTGTTGTGCAGGGGTGTGTTGGCAAGTGTTTAACAGCCACATTCCTGTGGAGTTGTAAAGGTGTCTAGTATGTGTAGCTTTTGTTTACTTTCATGATGCAAATGCCTTCTTGAATCATGGCCAACTGCTCGCCACGAGAATGAGGTTGCTGAATGGGGAGCTGGGAAGCCCTGTGCAGTTTCTCAGCACACCACCACTGACACCATAGAGCTCACAAGCATTGCCTTCTCTGAACAGGTGCCCCCCTGCCAGAGTATCGCCTCTGAGATTTCACGCAGAGCTACTTGTGGACAATGAGCAACTGATGCAGATGCCCGAAAGCTTAGCTCTCTTGTCTCTGGGTTTGTTGATTGTGTGTTATAATTTATCCATCAGAGTCATATGAGGCAAATCACCACCCTCTGAGACACACCATTGCTCATAATTCTAAACGTCTGCATGTTTAAACTATGTTCCACAATGTTTCTGTTTATCCGAAGGCATGCCATCTTTTTCTCCAGGGTCCTTGAGGACAATCCAGGCTCCAAACTCCTGGATTACTTGGTCCTACAGCTATTCCCACCCTGCCTAACTACAGGAAACTTGAGCAAAGTTTAAGTGAGTGGGTGAGGGTGTAGCTACTGAAACCTCGAGAGCTTGGCTTCTGTCACTACTTTGTCCATTTGCTGTTCAGGGGCTGTCTCTGCAGCATGCAAGCTCATAGCAAAGCTGCTCAAAACGTGGATGGTGTCACTAGACCCCAGGCTATCCTTTAATCTGGACAAGAGAAAAAGAGAAAGGGGCTGGAGTCAAAGAGAAAAGATGTGTGAGGGAGGGAGGACAGAAAGGAGGGAGGGGTCCATTGGTTGGTGAGCCCTAGAGTGATCTTCAAGAATTGCTTCCAATCCATCATTTTACAGATGGGACAATTGGGATTGGAGGCTCTTTGCTGACAATTTGAAACTAACGTCTTTGTGTCTTGCATTCTCAGGCTAGCTACTTCTGTGCATATCAGTTGCCTGGTTAACTTCTTAAGACCACACTGGTCCCAGTACAGGAGTAGGAAGTCTGAAGACTTTTTAGAAAATCAGAAGGATTTTCCTGCTGATGCCCCAGCACTGGGTGGTGGTTTGTCTAGCAGGGAGCCTTCAGACTCTGTGCATTCCCAAGTGTGTGCTGGAAACCATCACTCTATCCAAAAGGAGGCCAAAGTCAAAAATAATTTTGTACTTTCCAGCTGGTGTCCTTTGATCACTGATGGTCCAAGAATGCCCTCTGGTGACTTCCTGCTGTGTGTTCAGGCAGACACACAGCTCCTGGAGACAGAAAGTGGCTGTGGGAAAAGGGAGGGAGGGCTAGGCCCCTGGATGTGGTTTTCTCTCCCAACAAATGTACTGTGGGTGTTCTGTGAGCAAACCAGCGGGCTGTGACCAGGAAGTCGGATGAAAGCTTAATACATTTAAGTTGCATTTGTGTTTTGTTCTCTAATGATGTCTATAATTATTTTTAATTACAATTATTTCAATACCTACTCAACTCATATTATATTAACTCAAGGCAAAGAAACAATACCAAATTGGTAGGCATAAAAATCTCTAACACAATTTTAACTTGAGCTTGTCCTCTGTGGTTTTTTTCATCACATGACCACCGTTTCAAAGAACACTAACAAAAGCGTGTTCATGGGTACTCAGAATGGATCTTTGCAAAGCTGATGCTTTTTTGGTTTTGGAGGCAAGAATTTAAGACAGAAAGGGGGAAAAAAGCGGCATTCGTGTCTCTAAGAAAATTGAATGGAGCGTTGATTAGAAAGAGTGATGGAGCTGAAGGCTTTCTGGAGCTGTGGCATAAATGCACTTATCCTTGTTAATTCTTATTCTGATCAAAAATATTAAATGTAAGATTTGAAGTGGACAGAGACAGCCCTCGTGCATATGAAGACTGGCAAGAACAACAACTCTCATTTGTTCTTACCCAAGTGGCAGGGAATAGAAGCAATTCACTTGTACTAATATACATGAACTGTCACAAGCACCTCTGAGAAAGGAGTTGCTCTTTTTTACACATTTCAGATGACAATCCTGAGGTGGGCTGGTCAAGAGTTCATTTAGCTCAAATACTTACTTTTGGACTCCTCAGCCAGCCTGAAACAATAGACTTTCCCAACCAGTTTCTCTGCCTGCCTCCTTGGATTCATCCTCGCCTGAAATCTCTTCCTGTTGCCTAATGCCTCCTTTGTTTAAGAAACTATTATCCCATGATTGGCGCCCTTTGGCACGAATTTTGTTGGTGAAAGTGATACAGAAATTGTTTCATTGTTCTGCTTAGCATCTTTTAAATGTTTGGAACCAGGTATCAGAGACTAGTCTGTTCTCCTAGACTCCTTTGCTGTCCAAACAGTGCTTTGTTCGTTGTATGATTTGTTTTCCCGGCTTTTATTTACCCAGGTTCAGTCCAGCTGTGTGAATGGCACATCTGGTGCTGTGCAGCCATCTGAATGCAGTCTGTCTGCAGCAGAGCACAGTGGGACTACTGCCTTCTCGCTATCCAAACTGACTGTGGTTCAAAGGCAGCAAAAGACCTTGATCCTCGCTGCAGCAGCACCACACTGACCACCCTCTCGGAGCTCACAGCTCATGACAAACTTCTTTCATTTTCACCCAGGAAGTGTGACCACCAGCCAGTCTGCAAATAAAACCTTTTAGGGCCTGATTTCTTAGGGTTTTTTTTCCCCCTCTGTTTTGAGATTGTCCAAATCTCAGGTCAAAATGTAAAAGAGTGGAGTCCACAACAGAGCCATGGTTTCCCTTGTCAGGGTCCTTAGCCTGCCAGTGTCCCAACATCCATGAGTCTCCCAATTCAGCTCTCCCCCAATTCCCGTATCTTCATCTTCCCATGAGGACATCATAAGACATGATCACATGTCTTCCTAAAATCCAGACATGCTTTGTCTGTGGCATTTCCCCTCCCTACCAGGCTCCTCACTCTATCAAGAAAGGAAATGAAGTTGGTTGGGCATATCTTGTTTTTAAGCAAACCCACATTTAGTGACATATCACTATTAGGACATATCACTATAGTCCTAAAAAGAACAATTGGGTGTTTGTTAAAAAGAAAGAAAGAAAGAAAGTTCCTTTAAAACCCAATTTTGATCATATAAAAGAAATGACATTTTGGTTATTTTTTTATACATTCACAAAACAGATGAGAAAATGTATTTTCAAGATTACGGTATACAGCTAGGGAGTACAATAGTGCCTCAGCAATGGAAAATTAAAAGTTTCATGTTTAAAATCCAAGCAACAAAAGTCATATGTATTTTCTATTCCCTCACTGTTCATCTTCTGAAAGGCCCTAAATACTTCTCTACTTCTCCTTAGGTCAGGAAGCAATGGGTACATGTCCTCACAAAGGACCAGGCTAAAATAGTAAAAAAGAAGATAAAACCAAGTGACATTGCAGAGCACATGTGACCAGGCTTAGGAAAACACTGTTACCGCTGCACTGCAGTTCACTCTTCCTGTGACAGATGCAAGAGCTACTGTCTCTCTTAACCAGTGGGAGGGCCTGAATAAATTGTCACCAAATTTAATCAAAGCAGTCTCTCTGTGTGTTTCATGGGCATCTGTCCCACATCAACTTAGTGACATGTTTGATGGGCATGTGCCCCCATGCTAGAAGAACACTTGGGAATTGACAGGCAGGAGAGAAACCTCCAGTTGCAGGTCTATTCTGTGCAGGTTTGAAATAGTGTGGTAGAAACAATAAAGTCTCTTCGTGGTCAAGAGTGGACGTAATACCCATCTATTAAGCTTATGTTCTTTTCAAGGAACTGGCAGGCCAAGTGAGAGGTAAAGCTGGGTTTGGGCAAGCCTTGAGTTATGTAGTACTCAGAGCCACGACCACTTCACAAA
Source organism: Ellobius talpinus (assembly GCA_001685095.1). Taxonomy (NCBI): domain Eukaryota; kingdom Metazoa; phylum Chordata; class Mammalia; order Rodentia; family Cricetidae; genus Ellobius; species Ellobius talpinus. The sequence goes on along the minus strand of LOJH01006745.1, from coordinate 20,110 downwards.
TGCCTCCAACCCCATGTGTCACTAAAAGACAGCACAAAGTTTACAACTAGCTGGCTGAAGCATTCGAAACCAAACGGACTATCTAGAGGAAAATGCGTGATGCCAAATAAGAAGCTGAAAATGGATGCTAAGGGGCCCATGATCAAATTGCACCCATGCTCCCTGTTCCCCACCATCCTTGGTTGGTGACAGCCCAGACTCAACAGGCTCCTGTGAGCTCAGTGAGTAACCCACCTCCATTGCCAAACTTCCTAGCTCCACTTCAGGGGTCCTTGAAGTTCATGGGCAATGAGAAGCCACAGTGCCCTCAGAAGGATCAGATTCTCTTATATCTTTCAAGGATCAGAGATGCTAACAGATAACTAAATGACTGAAAAGTGACTAAGGCCTTTGTGCCCTTCAAGGGATGGCTGAAAGTGTTCATGACCAGTTCTACCCAGACAGGCAACAAGCATTCACATTCAGAGACAGAAAGAGCTGTCTCACATTCCCCTTCTCTCATCATGAACTTGAAGAACCTGCCCCTGAGGCGAAGGTTGTCGGTGATAATAAAGTGTCAGGCCAAGAAGTCTTTTGCAAGTGCCTGTGAATCTTAAATTATCCTGCTGATGCTTCTTTTCTGAAATTTCAAGCCTTCCAGCCGCCCTCCTAATAGAGAAAGCTACAACCAATCGCTTCCATGCCTATCTCTACCTTGTAAGACACACTAAGTCCTCCCTGCAATGATTAACTGCCAGACTCTCTCACGTCTAGAGTGATGTTTCCAATCAAGCCAGACAAGCGTTTTGCTCTGGCTCCTGCCCTACCTCAGAGGCCAGGTCTTGAAGAATGGGACTTCAGGTGGCTGCTGACACCTCTTTTTACACAGAGGCTTCTCTTGACAAACAATATTGACCACAAATCTGTCAGGAATTTCCATGGCCATCAGCCACTTGTGTCCCTTTGTCTTCCTGGGAGTACACACCCGTGCTTCCTCTTTCTCCCATGCAAAAACAAAATAAAACAAAAGGTTGAAATTCTCAGAATGAGGGTCAGTGAGAGCCTTGCAGCTCGTAGGATGTGAACGCGCACTTACTACCGTGGATTCACCTTTCCAAGGGGAACTAAAATCTACAGAACAAAGTGATGCCTTAGAGACATGAGCACTGTAGTTGCCTAGAACACTTAGAAATGTGCTTTGCTGTTGTCTGGCTGACTATCCCTCCTCATTCTTACAAAGCTCTTAGAAAGTTAAAAACAAAGCTTTAATCCATAGGCACCATGACTTCAGTGATCTAATGTTATGAATAAGAAATATTCTTGGTATAAGACAATATGGGGTCATAGACAATTTTGCTTTCCAAATGCTGTGCTAAGCAACAAAGTACATATGAGGGCCATATGCATAGCATACACTTCCAGTTTTCATCAAGTCAGATTGAAGAAGAAGGAGAAAGAAAGGAGAGGGTGGTGGGAAGACAGAAAGGACTTAGTTTATAGCAGGATTCAGGGACCTCATCTTTGGGCAAAGGAAGAAGACTCATTGCACCCTAGGCCTTAGTAATAAATTATGAGTCCTACAATAGAAATTGTATGTTGTTAACTCTGTCCCACGGATACTCTGTGAGCCCTGAAGCAGCTCCAGAATCTGGGCCTGCCACCCTGCCTATAGAATCCCTAGACAACTAGGGATGTGATTATTTCAGTTCAGCAAGTGTTGCAACCTTTCCCAAGGAGTCTAAGAGAGTCTGTGTTAGGTTAGGACTGAAGCCTGATCTGCAATAATTATCTAAATTGTTCCAGTATAATAAAAACTCGGGAGTCAGAAACTGAGATAAAGACCTGGTAAATGCAAGGAACAGAGGAGAGCTGATTAGCTAACCCAGTCAGCCAATGGCTAACTCCATCCTTTGACTCAAGGTGGTTTTGCTGGCAGAGTGGAATGGCTGTATGAACATCCCCCCCCAACATGAGGTCCAATAGCCTGGGGGATCCAGGGTGTTGGTCCCATCTTCTGACTAAATTAATAACAGAAAACCGCACAAGAACCCACTATTACAGTTTCTTTCTCTTGACTCTTGAAGAAGAAGGAACTGGAGTTTTGGTGAAAGCAAAAAGATCTCTTCTCTCCCCAAGGTTTATCAGTCACTAAGCTAATGGCCTGGCAGCGAGCAATCGGCAGCTGCAGGAAAAGAAACACAAGTGTCTTTCTTCCTGGCCAGTGCCTCATCTGTGTGTACACCAAGTCGCCTAAGAAGAAATATCAGCGACTTCCCAGCAACATGGAGATATGCACATGATTACAGTGTTGGGCTTGCAAGTTTGGTTTATAACAAAAGCTTAAGCTAAAATGATTCGGTATAAAACAGAATTTCACATCTCCCTTGGTTGCCACAGATCTAACTTACCTTTTCCATTTTTCTAAATTTGTGAAATTAATGATGACAATCTAATATTTATTCAAAGCAGAGGGGGAGAATGGGGAATGAGCTTCAGAAACTAGCTATGTTTTCGGTTGGGGTAATTGTGGATGTCTAAGCCACAAGGAAAAGGGATCTGTCTACAGATGGGGGTGGAGTCATTTAATGGTAAAAGGCAACAAATCTGTTTAATGAGGAAGTATTTAATCTGCCTACAGAAAGCCCCAAGTCTTTGACACTCTGTTCCAAAACTCACAGCTCTACAAGACTCAATCTCGGCCCAGTGTGTACTTTAAATATGGGCAATGGGACCTAATTACACAAACATAAAAGTGACCAGAAGGAAATTTTTCTTTGATCATAAAAAGATCCTCGGTCCATTCCCAGATCTCATGTATCAATGACTAAGTTAAAATGAATAGCATGAGGGTGTTCGTGTCAAGTTATGTGAATGAATCTAAGTGGTCAATCAGATTGAAAAACAACCACTTTTTAGCAAAAAGAGAAAATATACAGCCTAAGAACTATATCCTCTACTTCTTTGTTCATGGCAGACATGAATAGTCAATACCAGCACTGCCAAGGAACCTACTCAACCTCAGAACCCTTCCTGTGGAGCTCCAAGCAGCTCCTGCCAGTCAATGAGAACTGGCTTCCAGATTGAAAACGCCCTGCCATCCTTGAGTGACAGAAAGCAAGCACTAACAGTTTGCACTTGGTTGTATGTTTAGCTGAGCATCTAGAATACTTACTTCATCATCTGATTCTTTAAGTTCTACAAGCTCTTTGTTCGTACCTGACCTTCGAGCCTCTCAGAACCTTTGTGAGGTAAGGTGGTCAGGTATTTGGACCCACTCTTTCTTTTTTTTTAAGGAAGGAAGTATTTATTGGCTCACAGTTTGAGGGGACAGTCCTTCATGGTGGAGAAGCCATAGAAGCCAAGTCTTGAGGCAACTGGACGCACTGCAACTGTGGTCAGGAAGAGAGAAAGATGAATGTCGGCGCTCTGTTCCCTGTCTCTTCTCAATTCAGTCCTGGACCGACCCCCATGAAACAGTGCCAACCACAGTTGTGGGGGTTCCCACCTCAATGAATCCAGTCTTAAAGCTCCCCCAAGGCAATTCTTGATGACAATCAATATAAGCATCACAAGGATTCGTCAAGTACATTTGGTGTTTCGATTTGTTCATCTGTTCTCTGAGGAAAATGTGAGGCAGGAGGATCTCTCCTTGTTCTCCTTTTCATTTCCAGTGCATCTTCCAGGATCTGGCTGAGAGGAGACACTCTGAACTCTAGTAGATGCTCTGTGGACCTATAGTGAGACCTAGCACCACCATTCTTAACCAGAAGACACAGAGTGCATAGAACACAGGGAACCAGAGGAGAGCAGGCAGGAAGAGGACCACTTTTGCTACAGGGCTCACAAGCCAGAAATGATGAGAGGTGAAGACTACAGAGCACAGACCCTCTGTGGGGTCCACTTGGCCACACCTGTGTCACTGCCTCTTCTTGAGAGGTGAGTGATAGACTGTCTGACAGCAAATGTCTCTCTCCCCCAAGCTTTGGAATCATGAGGATAGGTTCTTATTCTTTGGAACCTCAATTTGTAGACAAGGAAAGTAGCAGTCACAGACATGGTCTTGTAAGGCTGGAAAGCTGCTATGTGCAAAGAAAGTGCCTTCATTTGTCTCCAAGACCAGCATTCTGCTCGCTATGGAGCTGAAAATTCCAGAATTTGGAATGAAATTTCTGGACTGAGGAAGTGAATATAGACTGAGCATAGAGCAAATGGGAAAGAGAAGGCAAGGCTGGCCCAAGAGGCTGAGCAACTTGTCCATGGTCACAAAGCCTTTGGAACTGAAAAACCAAACCTGAGCTCCTCTGTGTCAGGCTCAGCACAGAAGAGAAGTGTACCCCCTCCCCTCCCCACACTGCCCAGAAGGACCTCTCTCGGGCCCCTTCCTTTCTTCCACGGGTATCATCGTCTCGGTCACACTCACCTCTGCACAATGCACCCCCTGCCCACCCCTGCAATGTCCCTTCCCCTGCAAGCTGAAGGAAACAGCCTGCTTACTCAGAACAGCCCCAGCCAACTGACTTAAGATAAGACAAGCACCTTGGCAGAGAGACTCGAATATAAAATTGCAAACAGCTTTTGAAGTTGCAGATCCAGAATACTCTAAGCCAAAGAAGAGGGGCTTGCCTCTTCTGCCCCTTGTATAAGTCAACACTCCAAAGGGCGGAAATGGGTCCGGCCAGCCTTGGGATGTGATCTCACAAGGCTGCCTGCCACACACACACATTCACAGCCTGTCACCAGAATAAAACCCCCTTGAGGCTTGTCACCACCAAAAGCAGGGACATCTTTCTGCTGAAAGCAAAGCAGAGGGGTATGGTTTAATGTCCTTTCATGGGCTCAGATATGTCCTGCCTGGTCTCAGTGTGCTCTGTAAGAAATCAAGCACTCCAGATCGTAAGACAAGATGACGAGGGTCTCTGAACACAGAGCTGGCCCACCCTACCACGTGCTATTGTATGACCCTGACCAAGTAACTTAATCCCTCAACTTTTCCACCTGCAAAATGGGACTGGAACAATAGCGCTGCCATACTTCATTAATTACAATACCCAGGGCTTTTTTAAAAACTACAAAACAGGTAAAATATTAAAATAAGTGGGTCATGGACAGAATTTGGCAAAATGACAGGTGCAAAGTCAGCAATAGATGTCACTGTTTATTTTAAAAACAGAAAACAGAATTATCAAAATATGTACTAGAGAACTCTTAAGTTTGGGTGACACCTCAATAGATTCCCACTGTATTTTAGATTCCATATAAATAGGTCCAGACAACCCTGATGTTATGGCGTCTTGTTTAATGACATTATTGTCATGCATAGAAGTGAATAATTAACAGGAGTCAGGAATATTCTTTTTAGAATTGTCATCTTAAAGTAACAGCAAGATTATACATATTTTAGTCTGTTTGTAGCATGTATATGTGTGTATATGTGTGTGTGTATCTTAGCCTGCATGTAGTATGTATACATACCTTAGTTTGTATATAATATATATGTGTGTGTGTGTATATCTTAACCTGTATGAGATATATATTTCTGTACTTTCCAAAATTCAAACAAAAACGATTAGTTTCATAGTTAGAAAAATTAAACAAAACACACAATAACCTGAAGTACCAGCTGGCTTGCAAATACAAACAGGGCTATCTGACGGAAATCGCAATCAAAGAGTAATAAGCCGGGAAGATTGTGTCATGACTTCCCCTGCTGGCACAATTAGACATTTCTTCTGGAAGCTTCGAGAAGCCCAGATTTCAAAATCTAAATGGAAATGGGCCACAGATATTTCTTAGAGAATCTTAGAGATTACCAGCAGTACTTCCAGCCCAGAAAAAGCCAAAACCAAGGATTCTTTTACATGTAGAGGGCACCACCTGAGTCTGTAGCTCTATGTGTGTGCGCAGGCTTCACTACAAAAGGCTGTTTAAGATTGACCTGGTGAGTATGCAAAGACAGACGGACAAGCAGACAGACTAAATCACACACATACACACACACACACTGCTGTTTTGTTTCCACTGCTTTGCCTCACATTTTCCTTGAAGGAGTTTAGAGATTCAACCTTTGTCTTCCCTCCATTTACATAGAAATGTCTCCAGCTAGGGTTTCCCTTCAGCTGGCAAAATGGTAGAGAGTTCTAGTGTCCTCTGAACATGAAAAGTCTGAGAGCAGACGTTACAAGCCCCATCTTTGAAGTATTCATGTAAGGAAGATCAGGAATTATGGCGAAGCTAATCTGTCCTCAGGATCTATGCGCACAGGAACCAACTGGGTCATTTGGCAGCAGACAAAAGCTGAAGGGACTTCAAAAGCTGGCTCTTGCTTAGTGGTAAATTCAGGGCCTCTCATGGGCTGAACCAATTACATATTTGAAAACCTCTAATACATTAAAAAATTGAATAGATTCCAGAATACTGCTACAAGAGCTATGGTATTTTTCATGTTTACATTTAGCAAATGAATGCTTTTGACCCAGGAGTGATTTTTAAAACAACATGTATGCGTTGGTTTAGAGATAGCGTCAGACGTCAGTCTCTGAGGCCCTTCAGCAATAAAAAGCCCAACACAAGCAGCCCCCTGTGGCCATGCCTGTTATGAACTAAGGGCACAGAGAAGAAGATTCCTGAGGGGCTGCTCTTAGGTCACAGCATCAGCCATGGCTCATGGTGTTGTGGGAAGGGTGGGAGAGGCCAAGAGTGACCTCAAACTGGAGCCTCCCTCAGATCTCATGTGCCTCCTGAGACACTCTTTGGACAAAACCTTTGGATCCAAAGCAAGAAGTATAACCGAACTAACATCTCAGCTCTTCACTGGGCTGCCGAAGGATGTAAATCTCTCCTTCCTAGGTCTAGTCGTTTTCTTCACACCCAACAAATAGATTCTACCCAAGTAGAGAGATGGATCTCTGAAGACGCACCTGGGTACTCCTAAACCCCATGTCTCTATAACCCCTTCAGGACAGGCAGCTGAAAATGACACAAATATATTTCAGGAGAATGCTATATTGTTCAATCTTTATAATGACTGTATGATACCAGGTTCCCTGGAACATAGGAAAACAAAGAAAAGACCACAGAGATTCCTAAATCATGCTAATAATGTAAGTGAGACAGGACAATTATACAATGACCTGACCTGAAGACTCTCATGGCAGCCAAAACTATGCTAACTTTGCAGTGGTCAGTCTCAGGCTTCTGCTTTGCCATACTCTGGTCTTACAGTGCCTGATATACACCATGAATTTGGTTAATGTCAACTAACTACATTTGTGGACTGAAAGCCTTTAGGGAAAAACCCAACACCAGTATGAGAAACCTTCCTTTGAGTTGTTGGTCAGAGTTGTCCAAGAGACTCCTAAAGCATTGTATAGTTTATTGCTACTGTCCTTAGTTGTTGCCCTTCCCAGTCCCAGAGGTAGAAGGTAAATTCCTGTTGCTAAAGAAACTACGCACTTCAGACACAGGGTCCAAAGGACCTGAGCTGGATCTCATGAAAGCTCCCTTCCTGACAACTAGCTTTCACAGTAACAGAAGGCACTATGGAAGCTTCCGAAAGAAGGGAGCAATCAGAACCAGACTCGGAACCACAACAACAGTCAGTATGCTATAATGAGCCTAAGGGTAACCAAGAGCTCTCTAATTGGACTCAAAGTCCAGTCAACAAGAGGAAAATCATGCCACCACTTTACTAAAGAGTATGCATAATTTCTAACTACATCCTAAACATGCATCCTAATGCTCATAGGTGAGTACAGCTCTCACTATTTACAACAGATGGAGATTATTACAGAAAACCACAACTGATAAAGATGCAGAGTTGTGGATCCCAGTTCCGGTGGACAGATCTACAACACAGCACCCGCTCCCAAGCAAGGCTCAGGGATCATTGTAGAAGAGAGGGAGGGAAGACGATAAGAACCAGAAGTTTGCTGTGAGACTGTGTCTCCTAGAAATGTCACAGAAGCTACACTCATGACGTCTCAACAACATAGCTGCCTAACATGACCTGAGTGTAGATGACACCAATCGTGCTAATACGGAAGGGAGAAAGCTCAAGAGCTCTCAATCCTACACAACGAACTGCAGTTAAGAAATGCTAGAAACAGGAGAAATAGTCTCCTCCAAGGAAAAGCACACCAGCTGGGCATCCAACATCACATGGTCGGCCTTGAAAACGCACACACACATAATGTTAGAAACTGACCAGGTTGTACTTATAAATTTAGAAATACATACTACAAACACGCACGCATACGTGCACACACACAGACACACACATGCACGCACACACACATACACACCAATTATAGAAAATCAGGCCGTAAATCCTGAAGGGGATTACATAGGCGGGGTTGAAGAGAGGAAAGGGAAGGTGGGAAAATGACAAAATTTTATTATAATCTCAAAAATTATAAAATCCTTTTTTAAAAAGGAAAGTTGTTAGATTTTGGATCCAACACTCCTTTCAGTCCATTTTTAATTCTCAGCTGGTGGTTTTCCAAGTCTTCCTATGAATCCAGCTATCTCCTAATAGTTTGGTTCCCCTCAAATTATATAAATAATGTCAGCACACCTGTTATGTTTACTTCTCAGTCTCAGGAACATTGCTCCCTATTGTTTCACTTTGTGGTTTAGAAGTTCAAAAACTTTTCTCCCCCAGGAAGAATATCAGAGCAAAGAAAACAGAGTTACAAATCTACTTAAAAAAGAACAAACAGGGTTCTCCAAGGAAAACAGAGGATCTGGCATCAGAAGAACATGCCCACTACACAGAAAGAAGCCAAACGGATTAGTCATTATAAATACAGATGTGCTTTTGAACAAAACACAATAAAAAATTGAAACTTACTCTTGAAACAAGAGAACTTACTACAAATGCTATTGGGGTCTGAAGGAGAAGCACACAGTTGCCTGCTGGGCATTGACATCAACAGAAGGGTCGGTGGGCAGCCCAGGGAAGTAGCAAGATTCTGAACACCTTTTGGCTTAAAAGGCCAAGTTTATTCTCCCTGCTTGGCTACACACAGCACATTTTAGCAGTTCACCAAATTGTCCTGTG
>LOJH01006745.1:0-10980 GCA_001685095.1 Ellobius talpinus | reverse complement strand
ATCCACACTTACCATGCACAGGGGCCCCAGAAGTTCCAAGAAGTCTTCTCTGACAGCACACAGCCCTGTCAGTGGCCATCAGCCTCCCTTGAAAAGGGCGAGCATTCACGCCGCCGCAAAAAGGGCTAAAAAGCAGACTGTGGCCACGTGGCTTTTCATTTGATCTTCCCTAGCACCCCACGCCCATGGCTTTTTAATAATTAGGTGCAATTTTTTTAAAAACTTGTGAAGAACAGTAAGTGATTTAGCAGGGAGCATTTTCCCTAATGAAACAACAGTAGGCAGCTGCATTCAAGCTAACAAGGAAAAGGAACTGCAGTTTTCCGTTGCTGATTCATCCAGCATTTTCACACTGCTTTCGCATGAGATCCCGGGGCCTGTTCCCTCTCCACCTTTGGATTCATAGAGCCTTCAGGAAAAGCGCAAAGAGGTAGAATTATAATGGACAGTTGAAGAATGGATGAGTGCAGGAAAAACAAACAAACACCAGGAGATAACACAGAGAATTCTTCAGATAAAATTGAAATGTAATCAAGGCAAAAAAAATCCACATCTAATCACCTGGACATTAAGGAGGGACTCCTCTGCCTCACAGACTTCATCAGTGACTTACTGCAAATTAACTATGAGTGTTTGAGCAATAGATTGTTGAGCTGTGCGCGTATCAACATTAACACTATCAAAAATGTCAGCCACACCCAAAATACATTCACACTAAATTCTCCAGAGGTGACGGTGACAGTGTCCCAGCAAAGTCTGGAAATGGTGGTCTGGAAACAGGGTTGAAGGACGCTGAGGGCAGGGGTTTTGTTTGTTTGTTTTGTTTTGTTTTGTTTTTTCCCTTGCCTCAAAGCTGGTTCAAACACCTGCAGCACTGCCTAAGAGCAAGATGAGGAAATCCAGGTCAGACCCCCAAGATGGAGCCAAATGGTGTTTTTATCTTTATGTCCTTTTTACCACCTCCTCCTGTTTCCCACTAACCCAAGGAAACCATTTGTATTAGCATGAAAGTGACTATGTAGGCCAGGCCTGGTGGTACAGGCCTTCATTGCAGGTACTCAGGAGGCTGAGGCAGGAGGATTGCAATTGCAAAGCCTACCTAGGCTACAGAGTCAGTTCAAAGCCAGCCTGAACCACATACTGAGAACCTGGCTCAAAATGTTTGGAAAGGGGCTGGGAATGGAGTTCAATGGTGGACTGCTTGTCCAGCAGGTATGAGGTCATAGGTTGAATCACCAGTTATCACATACACACACACACACACACACACACACACACACACACACCACCCTTAATCCATAAGTTTTTTTCTTTTTTAGTAGAAATAATGCTGTTACTCTACAAAACAGTGAGAATCCTTCCTCTTCCCCATCCCTCCTCTCCAGCTCCCTGGTAGTTGTGTCTGTGTGCAAGCATGCTCTCAAGTGTGAGTGATGTGTGTTTCAGGACAACCTCGGGTGTCAGCATTTGCCTTCCACCGTGTTTGTGACAGGCTCTCTTTGATGTTCACCATTGTGGATTCCAAGATAGCTGGATCCCAAACCATTACCCTACCCCAAGTCTCCAAGCCTTCCTCTGTATTCACCTCCCATGTTGTGGTAGGAATTCTGTGTTACAGACGGGTGAGTCTGTGTCCAGTCCTACATGGATTCTGGGAGTCCTGACTCCGGTCTTATGGAGTCAAACTTTCAACCCACTGAGCCGGTTCTTTTGTGCAGGAGCAGAATTTCTACTGTCAATACAGCCAGGGGGCATTTGGGAAATTTATGAAGCCAGCCTCACGGTGAGCAGGTACCTGTGTGATGAGATAGCTATATCCATGTTTTGATCTTTGAAACTTAAGGCTCAGGCTTTGGCTCTCCTGTGACGACAAAACTGTTCCTATTTGAAAAATAAGCTTTTCCTGCGTGGTTGACACGGGTTGTCTAGCCGGCTTCAGACACCGATCTGTGGTTCTCTAGCGACCTCTAGTGGTCCAATGGGGAACACGTTCCATCAATGGGAAGGGGAAAGAGGACAATGAACGTGTGTGACGGTGTAAGGCACTCCCTTCTCCATACATTGTGTGCTCCCTTTCCTATCTCTAGCCTCTCAACCTTGGTTTTCTAGTGTCCTCTCCCAGGACAGCATTTCTTCAAAGGAATTAAGACAGGCCGTTTCCAGTGTTGGGTTTTAAGAGCTGTATTTTATTCCAAAGCTGCACAGAGAAACTGTCTCGAAAACCAAAAACCAAAACAAAACAAGAGCTATATTCTAGCTACTGTTAAGGGTTTTGTTGTTGTTGTTGATTTTGGGTGTTTTTTTTTTCATTCTTCCAGGGTTTTGGTTCTATTTTCAGTTTTGTTTTTTGCGGTGGTGACTGAGGCAGGGAGAGGGGCTGGGAGTTCATTGTGAAGTCCCAGAAGCAGAAAGAGACAGGCTTTTAACACACATTTAAAAGGACAGAGTCAGAAAAGATAAAGGATATCAACCTTTGCGTGAGCTTTGGAGATGACCCTTCCCAACAACATGTGGACAACGGAGGAGTCTGGTTGAACCCGGATCCTTATTGTGTGTTATTGGGTTACAATTTTTATTTTTCTCTCACCATGTCTTCACACAACTACTGAACATATGTCATATATTTAAGTAGATGCTCACCAACATGTACTAGAAGGACATTTTTCCACAAAAAAAATGAAAATTCCTCTTGGCTTTGAACAAATCATTATCTCTGCAGAAGGCAGAGCTCCATGTAATTCTTCATATATGATGTGCACACATTGAAATGTGGCTACCCTCGGAAACATATGTAACTGATATGTTCTATATGTTCTTTTCTTTCTTTCTATCTTCCTTCCTTCCTGTCTTCCTTTCTCCCTTCCTTCCTTGGTTGGTTTGGTTTGGCTTTGGTTTTTTGATACAGCTCTGTGTAATCACCATGGCTGTCCTAGAACTGGCTTTGTAGACCAGGCTGGCCTCGAACTCACACAGATTCACCTGCTGTTGCCTCCCGAGTGCTGGGATTAAAGGCCTGAGCAACCATGCCTTACCAGCAATGACTGTGCTGATTAAAAATGGCAACGTATTTTTAAAACATGAGTAAAGCAGAATATACCAACAGAAACAGGGATGGAATTCAAAGACAACACAGTAAATTGTATATGCGTCCCCACTTTGCCTCAAAGTTTTATTCCAAGACTAAAAAAAAGCCTCTCTGATCCAGTAAAAGATTAAGCCCTTTCTTCCTTCTGGTGACTGAGAACAGGTCAGGCCTACAGCAGAAGTGGGCAGCCCAGAAGGACCTGCTTCTTCTGCATCCACACTGGAGTAGCTTCCTTTCATCTGTAGGAGCGCAGGGTTTCCCAGAAACCCTGTTGAAGCCATGGTTGGCCCACAACACAAACAGGTACATACTGAGATACGACTGATCACTGTCACGTTGTGTTCTGGTGGTTTGTGGCATCAGAGAGCTTTTCCATCAAACATTTAAAGGAACTGGGGAGGAGGAAGCCTTTCCTTGTATTCCTTTGGTTGCTTTCTCAGTTGACCTAACCTGGAAGGAGCAGAAACTGATTAGCAACACTTGGCAATAATCTACTGAATTGTCATTATCAAAGACTGTGGTCTTTGCATAAGTTAATTTGCTGCCTCACATCTTTGGTCTATTTTAGGATGAGATTCATTAAAAAATCAGTCACTCATTGCTCTCTGGAATACCACATGAAGGTTGTCATACCAAGTTTATAAAAGTTTGGTTTTGGGTTTCTTCATTTTCCAAAATCAAAAGTGTATCAGTGTGGGGAAAAGGTTAGTGATGTCACCTGAGCAGCTGGTACCCATAATACCCTTAGAAAATAATGCGTACCATCAGTCTCTCTCCCTCACCCCCCACCTCCTCTCTTCGGATAATCTCTAATCTGTTGTGGTAGAAGGTGGCACTGTGGCTGTGCTAACGTGGTTAGGAACAAAAGCTGCCAAAGCAGTGGCTCTCAGCCTTCCTAAGGCTGAGGCTCTTTCGTACACTTCCTCATGTGGAGGGACATAAAGATATTTTCATTGCTACTTCATAACTGTCACTTCTTGACAAATCGTAATGTAAATACTTTTGAAGACAGAGGTTTGCCAAGGGGGTCATGACCCACAGGTTGAGAACCACCGTAGGACCATTAACCTGCCCTGATATGTTCTGTGGGGGAATCTGAACCTGCTTTGGTGTCGCTTCAGAGGGAGAGGCAAAAACAAGCTGATGAGTCGTGATGGCAACTGTAAACAGTGTAGCCAGAGAGGATGACTTCTCCTTGATGAGCTGAATTTTAAAAAGAGGATCAAAAAGTAAATAAAAAGGAATTGATATACAAATAATAATGAATATTCGGAAATTTTGCTCTCTCCAGTGACTCCTTTAACGTCCACCTATCTGCCCTGTGTGGGGCTGTCTGACAAAGGGCACACTGGAGCCTCCTGCCTGCACCCTCAGGCTTTTTCACAGAAACTATTGTTCCTGGTGCTTCAGAGCCCTTTCAGGCCCTGCCAACCCAGCCCAAGTCAATTGCTAAAGTCTTTAGAAACGCATAAAAGAAATAAAGTACTTTGGTAACTTAGTAAATTCAGCAAATTGGTTATTTAACAATTGTTGAGATGGTTTCTGGGAAATTGGACCAATTGTACTGGAAAAATGGGATCATCCCAGGTTAGGAGAAGTCTTCCCGCAGGTCCATTCTGTCACATTGTCCATTGTCTGCTTCCCCCAGCAAAGGGACACGCACCGGAAACTCAAGGGACTTTCCTCCTGCTGGAGGAGAGGATGATGGGAGTAGACTTTGACCTGGAGAGACCATTGCTGAGCTCACATCCACAGGACTCCTTAAACAGACGTTCAGAGAAGATGGCTAGAGTCCACCGGGAAGAAATGGAGACAGCTGCTCTCAGAGTTCAGAGCAAGTCTCGGAGCAGTAGCGTTAACTCATCAACCCGGAGGTTTGGCGATGCTCCAACATCTTTTCAGTACAGAGACCCTCTGATTTTCAGAGAGACACCCTAGACTCAGCCACTGGATGGGAGACCACGCTGTCCTCTGGAGGATGCTCTTCAAACATAGACCATGGCCAAGCTTAGAAGCACACTCTGCACACATGGGGTTACATGAACTACCCAGAGAGGAAAAGGGACACAAGAACATTGCTGGTGAAGGAGAGGAAAAGAGAGGCCCTTTTGGGTCCACTTACAGCCATCTCCTTTACTAGGGAAGACAGAAGAAAGGCTACATCGAAAATGGATTTTACTGCATTGAACTCTATCCGGAAAGTTAAATATCTCATGGAAACACAGAGAAATCACACAGTTCCCCTAGCACAACCCCAGCCTGGGACCAGACAATACCTACATTTTGACAGTCAGACGTGTAAAGATATGCTCAGCAGCCGCGCGCATTGATGTTGATGCTGGCAAAGAAGCAGTCAGTAGGGGTCCATCTCCCCCAACCTTCATCCACAGATCTCAAGAGCCAACCTAGCACTAAGATATGAGGGAGTCTCAACCTGTATCCTTCCAAATGGTAGGCAATGGCATGACTAGTGTACCCCATATTAAGCCTGGTGTCTATTGTGTGGAAACTGAGCAGTGAAGAGTGACTCTCATTCAGAGTCAGGCTTTTGTGAATGACGATCCAACAGCTCTGTTCCCAGGTCTGGAAAGGACCCACTCACTCCCTTGGTCTCCTTAATCAAAGCCGCAGACAAAGTAATTTTGGACAATTAAACCAATATAGGAGCAAAGGGAAGATCAGTGCCCGGCTGGCTCTCTCCGCAATACTTGGAGGAGCACGACTTATAACCAATAACATCCTTTAATCTGCTTGATTTAGGCCAACACATGGGGTTCAGGACCAAATGCTCAGCATGTAGCAGTGATGGAGCTCAGTGCATCACCTGCAGCTGTGTGTTCATGTCTCAGAAACCACAAAATCAATACCCCAAACAGCCGAGTGGAATCTTAAGGGAGAGGTCGATTCAGCCTGCAGTTACTGGTGCCTGATGCATTGCTCAGAACCTAAGAAGGCATCTGACATTCCTGACATTGAATGGGTTGGGGGCAGCCCAACAGGGGTCAGCAAAAAAGACCCCTGGGCCTACAGTGAGCCACACAGACCTTTGAAACAGCTTGTTCAGCTGTCTTCCCAGACCTTAGCTCATGCATGCCACTTCCTGGGCTTAGATGAGAACAAGGCAAAGAAACAGAAATAGTTCATATTTCATCCTCCGGTCTCGGGGCTACAAAAGCCCTCAGTCTCCAGCTTCCTCCTGGACTTCACAGAGCACAGCAGCCCTGATATGGGCATGAATTGCCACTCTGTGGGCCCTGGCGCGGCTACACCGTGGTGCGCCGTGAGGGTTCACACTACCCCCTTGTTGCTTAGGCAGCCCCGGAATAGAGTGCTTCTGTCCTGATGCACATTTAGTTTCAAATCAAAGTCACAGAAACTGAAAATGACCTCTTCCTGGGAACTGAGAGTTTGTGTTTGAGGGGAAATTTGGATCTCCACTGGCCTTGCCTCACGGCCCTGGAGGAGACTCTCAAACATCTTCAGTTAACCATGACAGGGACTCCCTCTTTGGCTGGTCTCTGAATTCCCCAGTCCCTGCTCCCCAGTCACCTCCAGGAGTCATTCTGCAGAGTCTGTCATGGAAAGGAGAGTTCCTAGTATACCGGTTCCAGAAGCCCCCACTCGTCAGCTTGAAACACCAAACACGGCCCGAAACATTGAAACCAAGGCGGTAACACATGGGAAGCTGTCATGCAGCCCTCTGTGCCCTCCCTATGCACAGTCAAGCAATGGGAAGTGTGCAAGAGTGAAAAGGAAGATGGAGGAGAATGGGGCCTAACCTCACCAACCTTCTGGAGGCCAAATCACGTCAGGTGAAGCAAGGGCTGAACACTTAGCCAGGCCTCCTCAGCAGAAGGCCAGTCCCTGTGAGGCCAACAAATCAACAATGTGTCAACCGGCCTTTGCTGATGAGCTAGCCCTGATACTCTCTCTAAGAGAAGAAGACCAGCACAAAGCCCCAGAGTTGCGTGGAGTCCCCTTTGGGGACACTCTCCCTTCAAGGTCACCCTCAACCCCACCTTTTACTAGCAGTAGGCAAAAGGACAAGATTTAACTTTCCTCTCAGAGGCGGATCCAATGGGTGTGCTGGCACACCTACCTAAGCGGGGAATGGAAACATGAAGAAAGTTGTTAACAGTCCAACGTAGCGTTCTACTGTAATAACGTATCAAAATGTGCTGAATGATGCCAGCTTAGGGCAGGGGCACCAGGAACCATGATTTAAAAGCTGCCTGGGAAAAGATAATGAAGTTCTCAGGAAACATCAGTGGAGAGAGGGGTTCAGGGAAGCTTCAGTTCCTCATCCAGGGTTGCAGGGCAGGGGGTGCATCCCTTGAAGGAATGACTCCTGAGCTGAGCTCTGACTCAGGAGGAAGGGTCAGCACGAGGGACAGAGAAGGGAGGTTAGTGGCAGTTGTCCTGGTGTCATTTCTGTTGCTATGATAAAATACCCTGACAAACAGTAACAAGAGGGGAGGATTTCTTGGGATGAAACTCCCAGGTTACAGTCTATCACTGCAGCTGGAAGCAGCCATTCACACCCGCAGCCAAGGGCAGAGAGAATTAGATGTGCCTGCTTCCCTGTCCTCGTTCCCTCTCCACAGTCAACACAGCTCAGACCCAACCCTTGGCATGGGTGCCAGGGCAGACCTTCCAACCTCAGTTCAAAAGAATCAAGGCAGTCTCCATACAAACATGCCCACAGGCCAACCTGGGCTACACAGTCCTTCATTAATATGTTCTTCTGGGATGATTCTGGAGTATGCCAACCTGGGCTACACAGTCCCTCATTAATACGTTCTTCTGGGATGATTCTAGAGAGTGTCAAGTTGGCAGCGAAAACTAATCCTCACAAGAGTTGTAGAAACAAGCTGGGCACTTCCAGAACCCACAAGCAGGGCCCTGTACTTTACAATATGACCGTTAACATCTGGGTCTGGTTTCTGAGATGAAGTGGAAGTAGGAAGACAAGGAACAGAGAACAAATATAAAGACATGTTGTTTAAAATATCATCTATATAACAGACTTGTAGATTAGTACCATGAATGAAATTTTTTAAGTAAATCAAAGTAAATGGTAGAATGATTTCATTTAGAAACACCACACCACACCCTTGTGGGCTACTTCAACCTTCTCAACCCAAAGAGCTTGTCCGGAGCAAATGTAAAGATTTCTACATCAATTGTTTTTAAAATCAGGATGCCAATTAAAAATAAAAGATGCCTTATTTTATTGTTGTTAAATACACACACACACCCCTGCAACAAGTTTTAAAACATTCCTCGCTCTCAGTACATAACAATCCTTTTTTCTAGTCTATTATCTTCTGAGGTCTTATTTGACACCATTTGAAGCTATGACCCCAAATGACTAAAATAATTTCCTGACCCACTTGCTGTGGTCCAGGTAGAACCCTTGAAGGGATATGAAGGAAGTGCCCTGGTTCAGTTAACGAACCCACTGCTGGTCTCTGACTCTGAGGAGGAGATAAAGCAGGAGGAAGACCACACGGAAGGTTCGTTTGATTTTTAATGAACTTTTTTTTTTGATTTTTTTTTGATTTTTGCAGGGAGCTTGACTGACAGTGAATTGGATAAGGAGCTGAGAATACGGAGAATGTTTCTTCCTCCACACTAGGTACACCATTAACTGAAAAGAGGGCAACATTCAGGGTCACACTGACAACAAGTAGTTCTGCTTGAGTCAACGGATGTATTGCTTTTGTGTTGTTGTGACCAAAATACCCAGCAGAAACAACATGGAGAGATAACTTTTGGGTCTCCTTCCATCACAGTGAAGAATCCATGCAGCCAGAAACTGTTAAACTCTTGTTCACGTGGCATCGGATGGGGAGCAGAGACGGACCAGGCCAGCTGTTATCTTCAAAGGCCTGTTCCTAGTGTCTTAGTTCATCTGCCGTGGCCTTGTCTCCTCATGGCTCCCACACCTTCAAAACAGCACTGCAAGCTGAGGGCAAAGTGTTTAAAAATTAAAATAAAAGGGACATTTCAGATTTGGACATAACAATTACCCTTGAATTCGAGATTTCCAGACAGTGGTGGTGCACGCCTTTAATCCCAGTATTTGGGAGACAGAGACAGATGAATCTCTGAATTCATAGGCCAGCCTGGTTCACAGAACAAGTTCCAGAACAGCCAGGGCTACACAGAGAAACAATGTCTTGAAAAAAAAAAACAAACAAAAAGAAAGAAAAGGAGGGAAAGGGAGGGAGGGAGGGAGAGAGAGAGAGGTAATCAAGTGAAAACATTCAGTGGGTATTTGTGCGTTAGAGTTTGGACTTCAAAGGAACAATTAACACTACACTGATATTTTAGGATCATCAGTATTTGAGCAGCAATTAAAAATTTGAGAATGGGTATTATACCCCCAGAGAAACAATTTTAGTGCTAACCACACTCAAGATTGTTTTATCTTGTTTCTGTGTATGCAATAATATATATAGTATTGTCATACATAACACACACTTGCACGCATACATGAATACATGCTCATGCAACTTGTGCATGCAGGAATACCATAAGAGTGAAGTGAACAAAACAACTCCAGACTTCACAGAGACACTGAAGTGGAAAGGTACAAGAAGGATGATTGACTCCTTTTTCTGTATTCTATCTGCTATTTTAGTAACCATATTTTCTGAAAATAAAAGAACCTATTGGTAGAGTAAGAGAATATAAAACAATAAACAAGTATATAAAGAACAATAATAGAAAAAGATGGCCATTTGGCCCACTAAGCTAATGCCTTCTCCCTCTTTTCTATGCAGCCGTAGCTGGATGGGCAGTGGTACACAGCTGGAAGCCTACCACTGCGCCCAAACATCCCACCCCGCACTAGTTGGACACCTGGCACACAGCAGACACTCTTAGAGACCTGGAGAGAGACAAAAAGAATCAGTCATCTATCTTTATATGTGACTACCACATCCATAACATCTGTGCACTTGGAGGTGATGGTTTATGTGTCCCTGATAAAAGACAGACCTCTGATGATACAAAACCTGCTGAAGTCATGAATAAATCATTTCATTTAAATTCCTTGAAAATAGGGCCAATGCTTTTGGCACTATATCACAGAATCAGTTCTGTGCCTAAAACTGCAATGTATGGTGACAGAATAAAACAAACTTCTCCTATGGGAATGCAGTTACTGCATTGCTAATCAATCTGAGTGTCATGCTTGCATGAGGGGAATAAGCAGGCCCTGCTGAGACTGAAGTGCATGTCCTTCTATAAACACGTGAATTCCCAAAGGTGTCGCACTGTAACATTTTCAGCAATATCAAAATTCCTTATTCAAGTATATCTCATTTTAATAATTTTTAAATGCCAATGTTCACCAGGTAGTGAATAATAAACTCATTATGTCAATAAATTACTTCATTTCTAAAAGTGACAACTTCCATTTTTCATATAAAATAAGAACATTCCAAATGAAGTTATGTGGTCTTTTGTGTCTTTCTCAATATTTAGTTAAAAGGATGATGGAGAACTTTCCAGCCTACATTCAAAACTGTTTTGGTTACAGTTTGGCATTTTAGTCTTTTCAGGGTGTACTAGAGAGACCCTAATCATATTTATCATTATTACTTAATTGCATGTGTGTTTGTGTACATGTACATACACATGCATGTGCCATGGTGTGCATTCAAAGGTCAGAGGACAACTTTCATGGGTCATTCTCTACCTCCTCCATGGGGGTCCTAGGGATTAATATCCTGTCATAAGCTTGGTGACAAGCACCTTACCCTGCTGAGCCAACTTTTGGTCTATAATCATATTTTTGTTGATAAAGATAAAAAGCACAAGTTTTCAATACTGTGTTTGATGGAGGAGGGTTATCTGTCTATGTGTTACTTTCATTGGTTAATAAA
>LOJH01006743.1:6799-21634 GCA_001685095.1 Ellobius talpinus | reverse complement strand
TAGGTGGGTGGAGTAGACAGAACAGAATGCTGGGAGAAAGAAAGCTGAGTCAGCTAGCCGTGCGGGAGCCAGGCGGGATGAAAAGCAGGCCTGCGCCCCCCCACACTACAACTGATTTCTAGTGAAAAGTCTTTTTTTAATTTTCTGTAAAAGGTCTATTTCAATATTGGATATAGAGGCAAGGCATGAGTCTGTAATCCCAGAGGCTGGGAGGTTGAAGTGGAAAGTCTCAAGTTTGAGGCTACTGTGGGCTGTGTAGCAAGCTGTGTCCTAGGCCAGTCTGAATGACCCAGCCAGAACCTGTCTTCAATCCATGAAATAAAATTATTGTAACTCAGAATATTGATTAGTTTTCTGTCCCTACAATACAACACCAGAGACAGTCACCTTGTAAAGTAAGAAGGTTTGTTTGGCTCATAATTTCAGACTTCATTCTAGGATCAGATGGTCCCATATTCTGGAAGAATATGGTGTAGCTGTGTGGTAACAAAAGCGCTCATCTCACCACGGGGGAGGGGGGAAGCGGGAGGGAAGATGGAGGAACTGGGTGGGGGAGGGAGCAAGAAAAGGAGGGAGAAAGAAAAGGAAGGAGAGAGAGGAAGGGAAGGAGGGAGAGAGGGAGATGGAAGATGGATGGAGGGAAGATAGGAAGGAGGGAGAGGAGGGAAGGAGAGAGATAGAGAGATTACACATTCCCTAAGGATACTCTTCCAACAGCTTACAGACCTCCTAACTCCTAAAAACTGAATTGCCTCCTAAGATTACCAGCCTGAGTGCCAAGTCTCCCCAACATAGGTGTCTGAGGACACCTGAACCCCAAAACTAAACTCTTAGTGAATTTCCCATAAGTCACAGAAAACCCACTTAGTAGCAAAGAATTTTGTCTGGATGGCAGAGATCTGTTTGAAATGCTTCCAATGTAAATCCACCATATATGATTCCTCATTTGCATCTCCTGCCTTACAGATTTTCTTCTCTTTTTCTTTTAAATCAGGGCACTTGGTTTCCTGTCACTTCTGCTTGAGTGTCCTACAACACACAGGCCTGGTAGGTTGTAATTTTGCAATTACACTATCTGGGTACCCAATTTGCCTGAACTGGTACAGAAATTCTGCATTTGCAGGCAAGCTCGGTGTTTCTGCATCCCAAGAAGACTGTGTTGTATGCACGTTTCAGCATCAGCATCCCACCCAGCTGTGCCTTCATCTCCAATGTGTCGTGGGCCATTTGCAGCATCATTAGAGAAGCTCTCTTCCACACAGCTGAAGCCTGATTTGTTAGAGAAGTGACAACATTCATTTGTCTTCTCTGTCCTTTTAGCCTAAGAAGTATGGGTTGGGGCCATGTCCTTATAGACTCAGCAACAGCAGTGAGGGACTGGGGACTTTGGGATGTTGTCATCACTAAACACAGATCTTGTGTATATGAGGCAGCCTAGTACCTCCCAGGACCTGCCCAGGAAAATCAAATATATGGGAAGAGGGGGATATTTGATATACTCGGCAAAGGCTGAGCTTACTCATTAAAGGGTGAATACAGGGACTAAAGGGGGTCCCGATCCTGCATTCGCCTGTGGAGGGAAATAACTAGGAAAGGGATTTGATTTCAGCTGTGCCTACATGATCAGGCCTGAGCTGGCAGCATTCTGCAAAGAAATGGGGACTCAAACAGGGCAGAAAAAGAGCAAAAGAGGGAGAGAGAGAGCAGAACCAGGGCAGCCAGCAGGGCTGTGAATTTAATGTGCCAAGACAAGAATCAACGGGCCCAGACCAAAAACTCCTGCAACTTGACATCATTAAGCCACCTGCATGGGCTCCTCAACCCTGCCCTGTGCATGCCAAGAACTCGGCAGTGGCGTCGCTGAGCATTGGACCTGGAGAAAGGAAAATGATAACACTTGACTTTGCTCCTTTCGGGTTTTAGTTCTGTAAAAATGAGTCATGAGAACTGGCCGTTTAGAGTCACGCAAGGTCCGAGAGGTAATTATTGTAATGGTTTCTTGATACAATCTGTGGACTGTTCGAGGCAAATTAAATCATACTTTGATAAAGCTTCCCCAGAGGATTCCTATTTTGGTGACATCAAAGGCTAGCATCACTAACCAGGTTTAGGAATTTATTTTAAAAGTACCGCAAATATTGACTCTTTCGCACGGTTTTAATAAAATTACTAGAAGAACCATTATGATAAGCTCCACTGCAATTGTCTCAAATGTTTAGTAGGCTTAAACTGCTCATCACCAAGGTATGAAACCACAGAGAATTCAACACACTAAATGGCCTGATTAATTCTTTTTACACACTAATTGCTACGGTTTGCAGTTTAAACACATAAACCACAAAGGAAACAAAGTAGGTTCTTTCAGACATTCAAGGTAAAATGGTATATATAGCTCATGTTCTAAGGGTGTCGGGACAAACCCTTGCCCAAACACTAACTTTACAGTACAGTACAACAAGTCACCAGCAGCTTCCCCTCCAGGCTGAGGCTACACATTTGCAGGAAGCTGGCATGAGTCAGCTGGGACTGTGGAGAACGGATTCTGTTCTGACCATGGCCATCAAACCTGGAGAAGTTGCGTGGAACCTCTGTCTTCTCTGGATTGTGTGTCTTCCCAAAGGAAAGGTAAAGCCAGTCTGAACACTGTGACCGTGGGTGACTGCAGAGATCAGCACTTCCTCCCACAAAACTGCCATTGCTCCCTTTCTGCATGCAAGACGCTATGATGGCGGTGATGACATCATGGCGAACAAATAATGAAAACACAATATCCAAAGTCCTTAGCCCACATTCCAGGCTCAGTAAACCAGGGCCCTTTCCAGCCACTGTGCATCCTTTATCCCTAGGTGACTCGGGTGAAGAGCACGGAAGGTGCAGTGGGGGAGGAGAGAAGGCTGGTGGGGGATCCCAGAAGCCAGGAGAAAACAAACACGATGATGGCATTTAAAAGCCCCAGCTACCATCCAGAAAAGGGCAGCATCAGAGAACTTACCACTTTCCTCCCCTGCCACGAGGAAAGGGAGAAACAATTCCTCTAACCCACAGGTCAGAGGGAACTAGCAAAGACACCAGAGACCACATGGGGGCATATCTGGGACTCAGCTAAGCCAGCTGATGAAGGAGTTATCTGAAGTTCATCTTCACACCCAGAACATCAATAAAGAAGACGTTATTTCTCCATCCACTGGTGGGAGGTCAGGCTCTGCGACTGAAGGAGCCAGTGTTCAGAGCACACAGAGAACCAAGGGTCATGTGATCTGTGGATGGCTGAGACTCAGCCAAGAGACGGAAAGGAAGCACATGGATGATGCAGGACAGCTGGCAAGAACCCTTTACAGCTGCAGCATAGGAACACCATGATTCACTGATCTTACAATGTGTGTTCCAGGGTAGAATGGCAGGCTTTGGGTTGCACTGCCCTGATGTCCCAACCCCAAAAGTCCGCTCCTTCTCTGTTCCCCTCAAGTCACCATTTGTCACACGGCTTAGTGAGCAGCTGCTTTTCACTTCCTTTCCTTCACTTAGCGGCACCTGGTCCAGCAGAGTTCCAACAGATGATGATATTCAATATTCAAACAGCTAATGGTCAGGGTACAAGAAATTTGGTTTATCCTTGAGAATACGAGATTTGCCTTCGCTGGAAGCGTGCTGCTGAGGGATGCTCTGTTAGAGGTGCTGCGATTTTCAAGGGCATTAAGCACGCTCGGGATGTGTCCCCACATTCCATAATGAGAGCATCTCAGAACCAGATGCCTCTGCAGCATAGCTAGGTTGTAGAATTGAATGCTTGGACAAACAGGTGACACACCAGCCAATTACAAATGTGAACACATACACATGCGTGTGTTATACGTGCAGACACAGAAGATACCCATCGTCTCAGAAGTCAGAAAAAGAGCTTTCTAAAATTCATTAGCAATATAAATAATAGCTAGTAACAATATTATAAATCAACTTTCCCAATACAGAATGTTTTCTACCTTAAAAAAAATTTTCCAATATGTGTAAGCAGTAGCATAATTAAAACATCTTATATTTGTGTGATTAAACACTTTCTAGACGATTTTCATATTTGAATTCTTTTCTCTTGCTTATTGAGACATTAACCACAGGAAAGAGAAATATGCTTTTCTCTCATAGAGCAGCAGAGCCTGCCTTTGTCCAACAAAACTTTGTGCTAATAGGACTTGGGGAGTGAGATGGCTCTGTTTTCTGCAGAACTCAGAGAAGGAGGGGGGACAGGTAGAGATAGAAAGGCAGGAAACCGGGGTGCTAACTGTTTGAAGGTTTGTGGGAGGAGCTGAAGTCATCCACTAAAAGAGAATGTGGGGCAGGTTAGGCCGAGGTTACATAGGGTCTTCAGACTCAGTTCACAGGAAATGGGCAAAATTTTCCCTAGAGGTGCACGGTTATGAGCTAAGGAAGGAGTCTGTGAATATTTCCAGTTCCGGGTTGAGCTGGCATTCACCATCGGAGGGTAACATTGTGATTACAGGAATACCAGCCAAGGTGTGGTGACGGCAGAGGCTTGACGCCGCTCCAAGTGATGAGGAAAAATGACAGCTCAAGTCTCAGCCCTAAATGGGGCATCTATATCTCCATAAAGTTCAGGAATTATCACACAAGAAGGCGCAGATAAAGAAGAGTGGAGGAAAAGATAAAGGGGTATGAAGCCTGGGCAGGACATGATGCTGTCATTTTGAACTCACAGCAGCTTCAATTGTTGGCACAAGATATGCACGGGGAGGGGACGACCATCAATAGCTTGTTGTGGAGGAGGAGGTGGCCCATGAGGCTCTACCCTCTCTAGGATTTACCCCCAGTTCATGGTTGCTTGAGGGAGCAGGGCATTTTTCCTCAGTGATGTGGCCGCTGGAACGGTGCTCGGTTTCCTGTAAATAGCCCTGTTCTCAAAAGCAACCCTAAGGAAACTTGTTAGGTCTCAGAGAGACACACGTAAGAGAGGGGAAAACAGAAGAGGGTTAGGTGGAAAGAGAAAGAGTAGGGGGAAAGAAAACACAAACAAAAGCAGTCCTAAGGTAGTCTGGAAGGTGTGACTCCAGAGTACTAATAAGAGTGGTATTGAGAACAAGGGACACATTGAGATCTAAGTTAAATAAAGAGAACCAAATGAAGACGGGCAAAGGTTGTATTGGTGGAGATCAAAGGACTGGAGGTCATTAGCCCTGAGTGACATCTCAGGAGACTCCCTGTGGGTCCAGCATCACACTTTAGTCCATATTATTTCAATCAGGCTTCATGACAATCTTAGGAAGCATACATGGAGAAGGTTCCACTGCAATAAATGGCTTCCGCTCTCTCATCTGTGAGAAAAATGCACTGGGAACCAGCAAGACTGCTCAGGAGCTAGACGCTCTTGCTGTATAAGCCTCGGGAGCTGACTTCAGTCCCCAGAACCCACATAAAGAGAGAACAGACTCCCAAAGCTGTCATTTCACCTCCACTGTGGGCCACCTGGGTCCACGTACATACATATACCATATGAGCACAATAATAATACATAAAATATATTTTAAGGACCACAGGGAAAATGGTGACTTTCAGAATTAAACTATTTCAAATATAGAAAGCTGGGGTTCTGATACAAGTTTTAAATAGAAGGGAAGAAAAGGGGATTGCTTGAGGGAACAACAAGCAGATACAAGAGTTGAAAAGAGATGCAAGGAGTCTCAAAAACATAAGAACAGAAATAAAATTATGGGTTGTCATAAATGAAAAGAACGCCAACCCTGCTTGGATCCTTCAAACTTGACCATGATTCAAAATAAGGAGACCCACTTAAAGATGCCACAACTCAGCACTACACACAATGACCCCCACCTACATTCTAAATGTACAGACATGTAGCACACAATGAAATAAAGATTGTGTTTAGGTATGAGCCTGCGCAGACATGTCGTGATGCTCACTTGAGCAACTCTCATTCTGTCTTTTGTCTCAGACTTGGTTCTCTCCATTTCCTCTGAGAATGCTTTCTGTCAACACCTGTCCAACCTTCAAGTGTATTTATCAAATTTTCTCTTGTTTGAGCCAAATTTCACTCTCCACTGGAGCTTTCTTTTGCCTTCAAATAGAAGCAGATGCTACCTGTTGCAGAGAGTCCATGGGACTTTATTTGCACTGAAAATGCCTATTCTGCCTTTCATAGGTACATCCATAATTAGAAAACAAGAGTTCGCATTATTGGGGACCATTCTCCTTGCGACTGAAAATTAATGCCACAAAGTGAATTAGCCTCAATAAGGCTCATATAGATCCTCTGGGGAAGTTAAAACTCCCGTCAGTTCCACTTCAGAGAGGAGGAAACAGGTTCAGAGAGGTTAATTCATTTAACTAACCCCACTTCCAAATAACAGGAAACTCGGTGTTCAAACACAAGCAATGTAATGCCTGCTATTAATTTTTCACTCAGCCACTGGAGTGTGTGTAAATAGCACACTTGGTAACACTGTGTGTATTATTAAGAGTCAGTATGGGCTAAGATTTGTGTCCAATTTCTTTATATAGACTCACGTTAGTGTTTGCCCATGCTGGATTATCATATTTGACATAGAAAAACTCTGTGATAAACAAATATCTGCAGGATAAGGTGAATTAAAAACAAAAACAAAAAACAAGACCAACTGGAACGCGGAGTCAAAGGGGAGATCCCATGACCTATGACTTGTATCGCAGTACACTAAACACAGTACACAGTACAAGGTACACTTGAGTCAACGGACCACGGCAGCATCCCTTACCCCGGGCACATTTAATGCATGTCCCTTGTGTGGGTATGTTTGTACATATGTTCATAAAGTCATTTCTTAACCTAAATTACTTTCTCACATTATTTCCTAATGACTTTACCAACATATAATGTGCAAATAATATATTCCACATTTTCCAAACAGATGCAAGGCTGAAAAGGGGTAATCGAATTTGACATATAATTTGTGCTAGTCAAAGCCTTTATTTTTGTAGGTCAAACATTGTTAGTAAGATGGCACACGTCCACTGTAGGTTACCCTTAAAATGTGTCCTTTCATCTCAACCATATTTTATAAATACCGAGAATCTTACCAGTTGGTAGAAACACAATGTGAGCTACATCTGCCACTTTAAGTTTCCTGGAAGCCACAATAAAAACGCAGGACAAAGTAGTTGAAATCATTATCGGTAACTTTGTATTTCTCCTACTATATCCAACACATGGTAACACATGTTAATGTCTACATGCAAACAACAGGAAAGGTTAATGATGATACACATTACTTTCTCATGCTAAAATCTGGGGAACATTTTATGTTCACATTTCCTGTATTTTAGGAACTTAGTGGCTACCCGTGACTGGTGACTACCAAGCTAAACAGTGCGGCTGACAGAAGGCTAGAATGGAAAAGCTCACAGAAATGATGCTCTTAGTTTATAGAACTAGATGAGAATGCACAGAGGAATTAAGTGTGTGGCTTAATTCCACTCGGTTCTCACTCAAGACTTTCTAGCTCTTTCTGCCCCTTCCTGCACTGCTCCGTGACTGGATGGAGTATGAGAGTAGGGATAAGACTTTCTAGCTCTTTCTGCCCCTTCCTGCACTGCTCCATGACTGGATGGAGTATGAGAGTAGGGATAAGACTTTCTAGCTCTTTCTGCCCCTTTCTGCACTGCTCCGTGACTGGATGGAGTATGAGAGTAGGGATAAGCTGTAGTGCAGGTCAGCATAGCACTTTCCTTACACAGAAGCACCTTGTGGGACTGTGGAGTCCAAGCCTCATCCACAGACGAAGAAACAGAGGGTTGGGGTTAGTTGCTTAGAAAAGGTTTTGTGGCCTGGGAAATGGGACCCAGCTGGAGAGTTATACAGTTCTTTTACTTAGGGCAAAGTCAGTTGTCATGGGGACACACACAAACATATACACAGAAGTGGGGGGAAGGAGTGGGGAATAGGAAGAGAAAGAGAAGGCGGGAAGAAGAGGGGAGAGAGAGCACCAAGGGGAAGGAGGAAAAGAGAGAAGGAAGAGGGAGGATGGGGAGAGGTAGGGAGCATAGCAGCAGCATGGCAACCAACTTCTCCATACAAGATGCATCCTCCAACATCAAATACTCAAAACTAAAATGAAATAAAGACCATTTTTCCTGCATTTTGATCTATGGCAAGTTCTAGACCTTGATTTCTGCCCATATCTAGCTCTGCCCCTACACAGAACAACTTGTGAGTGGAATTGCAATACCTATGCATCTTTGCACAGGGCAATCCAGTGGTTGAACCAGCTGGTGGAACATTCGTGGGGTAGAATGTTTGACTGCTGATATCTGTGATACTGGCATTACTTAGCTTGTGTGGAATGCAAGAATTTCCCCAGAAATCTATATCAAGGCCATAGAAATTGTTGAGAAGGAAAGGGATTGGAAAACATTTGTAGAAGAAAAAAGCACATAACAAAACAATCTTATAGACCCCTGGAAATTATGCTATTTTCTTGCCTATTAATTACCAATCAATAATGTATAAACGGGACTATCGTAAGCATAAGGAAGTAATAAAAGGTTACTATGTCAAATTCAGTGACTGATGTATCTGGTCCCCAAAACATTCTTTGTGAAGTCCAATGTGTAACTCCAGAAGTAAATAGGGCATTTGGAACTGTGACTCAGGCATGTGGAATCATCCTGGAGTAGGGTGGGCCCTATCTAGTGACAAGTGTCCTTGGGAGAGGCAGAAATGGGCAAAATGAAGGGAAAGGAGCACATGAAGAAAAGGAACTGCTGAAAGCTGAAGGAGGCAGAAACCAGTTTGCCTTGGAGACAACAGAGGGTACCCAGCTTTCCCAGCCTTGGATGCCACCATCTGGAGCCCTTCACAGTGACAAACACAGATCTGTTGCTCTTAGATACTGAATTTATAGCGGTTTTGGGGGGGAAGAAATTTACCTTTGTAACTCAGGCCACTGTGTGAAGCCCTCGTATGTACACATATTTCATGTGCAGGGTTGTGTGCGGCGTGGGTTCTGTTTGGATTCCAGTTTAAGGGGAAGGACACCAACTTGTTCAATGTAATCAATGCACCAGACACAGCAGAGACTGGTCATGGAGTTTTTTTTTCCTTTCACTTCCTGTATATGTTGCCTTCTCCTTCTTTGTCCCAAGTACATATCAAGCCAGAGAAAATGGAGTTGGAGTAGGGAGATTATAATTCATTGACATTAGGAAGGTTGAGTCTTGAGAGGACTTCCAAGGATCCTATTGTTAGAGTAGCAATAAGGGGTCATTAAGGAACAAGTCATTGTGGTTAAGAGAATGGAATCTCTGTGCTGGGTGGAGCTCTAACATTCCAATGGGGTGAGCCAGTCACCTAGTCAAGGGCCCACCCCTAAGGGAAGAGTCACTGCCCCTAGCAAGGCAGACTCACCTTATAGCTTGCTAAGGAGAAAGGCAGAATCTTTATCCCTTTAATGAGAATGAGGCCACATCCTGCTCCATCCTGGAATCCCTCCCCCTAGTGGTGTCACTAAAGAGCCCATCCATGCTGCTTCTAAGTCTACCACATTTCCTCAGTTACTCGGGAAAGCAGAATTCCCCTCCCTGCAACACTTGGGAGTTTACTCTTTCACCAAAGACCTCTCCTGCTGTGTGACAACCTAATGCGCTTCATTCAAACGGCAGGGCCTTTTTCCTCTCCTCTATTTTCTTTCAGGCAGCTACTGAAGTTTACATCTTGCCTATGCCTCCCTGCCCTAGAAGTTTTTCTTTTAAACTCTAATAAATTTGTCCTTGAGTTTCCATTTACGTTGGTTCTTAAATTCTTTCATTAATGCGATTAAGAAACCCAAGAGGAGACCTCGAGTTCTCTGTTATCACTAACTCCATGCATGAGGTGGGCACAGGAAGGGGTTTCACTCTTTCAGCATGGCCATCTGAAGTCCAATTACCTTCTTTGAACCATCCCTAAACACAGCGCAGACAGATATCCATCATCTCACACTGGCAGTGTGTGAGGAAGCTCGAAGGGAACGGAGCTGTCAGTGTAATTACAGCGGTTACTGAGGAGTGATTTATTCCAGAGTGCAGCCTCCTGCACACTCACGAATCTATTACCCGCAGCCCTTCAACACCTTGTACCTCATTTGCAAGACATTAATTCCTATGTATTTACAAGGAGTTCATGGTGATATGCCCAGGAATCAGTCTTGTGTCTGTTCTATCTCCCCATTGGCTGGATGGTGGGGAGTCTCCCTGAGGCTCATGGGTAAACGGCTCAGCTACGCCAGGTGATATTCTTAAGTTTCCTCCCCCAAACCTGCACACATTTGAGAGATTTCTAAAAGTCCCACTGATTTAAGAACCAACAAACAAAAGCTTGTGTGGGGAGTCTTGGTCATTGATTCCACAAGGGCCCTCATACAAGTAGTGAGAATGACCCTCACTGTCCCCTTCTAGACAGTTCTCTGCTGTCTTTCTTTGGCCGGCCAACAACCCCTGCTGCTCTCTATGGGAAACCTGTGTTTCTGCCACTACTTTCCCTTCAAAGAATTCTCAATCTCAATGTACCCATATGAGCATCCGCTGGTTAACCCAGTACCCAAGTGAGCATCTGCACATCAGCCCAGCACCTACGGGAACACACGCTTCAGACCAGCACCCACGGGAACACACACGCTTCAGACCAGCACCCACGGGAGCACACACGCTTCAGACCAGCATACACGGGAGCACACACGCTTCAGACCAGCACCCACGGGAACACACATGCTTCAGACCAGCACCCAGGGGAGCACACGCTTCAGACCAGCACCCACAGGAACACACATGCTTCAGACTAGCACCCATGGGAACACACACACTGCAGACCACCCACGGGAGCACACATGCTTCAGACCAGCACCCATGGGAACACACATGCTTCAGACCAGCACCCAGGGGAGCACACACTTCAGACCAGCACCCACAGGAGCACACACGCTTCAGACTAGCACTCACAGGAGCACACACGCTTTAGACCAGCATCCTCAGTAGCACACATGCTTCAGACCAGCACCCATGGGAGCACAAATGCTTCAGACCAGCACCCATGGGAGCACACAAGCTTTAGACCAACACTCACAAATCAGACCAGCACCCCCATATATTCTAAGATATTCCATCTTTTGACCTAAGCAACCAATAAAAAAAGCTCCCATTCACTAGTCTTAAGGTATATAATATTTTATTTAAAAAGTAGCCCTACTATAGGAGCGGCTGCAATGCCCCAGACAAAGCACATGACTGAGACTATGGAGTCCTAAGCTTGAGTTCTTGCTTCATCATTTTCTACTTCTGTGACCTCAGAGAGGGGGAAAAACAAAGAAAGAAAATAAAAACAAAAGAAGGAATTACCACGCTCTGTATCTTCACCTTCAGTGACATGGTTTTTAAAAAGCTCCCAAATGTCACTATTGCAGGATAAACAGACATGGCCTTTGTGGATGAAATCTGAAAGGCAACATTTTAGTGGGGACCTAGTGAGAGAAATTAATCTAGTAGAAACCAGTCAAAGTTGAAGAACAGGACATAAATTTGAGTTCTGGAACATTCTGAGAGCTTCCAGGATCACCCAGCAGAAAAGGTGTGGGAGGTTTTGTCGCATCTCTAAAGGTCACAGGCATCTGAGGAAGCTGGGTGCCAGAAGCTGTAAGATGTGCTGTGTAGAGCTGTAACCCACAGTCACAAAACAAAGCAACTGTCCCAAAGAGCCTGCAACCACTTTTAATGCACCAAATTGCCTTAAACTAGAGGACCCGACAAAGTTTCTCAGGAAAAACTTGAAAGCATGTCAACACACAGTATGCATGTGTGCACAGTTTGCATGGCCTGTCTCCTTGAGAACGGGCTTGCATGCACACAGCTGATTGCGGTTAGAAATCTCACTGCCCTGAAAGGCATGGGTTGAAGTGTGGTTCACGAACGTCTTTAATTTGGGAAAATCAGCATCTTTGGCATAAAGCAAAGCAGTTGACTCCAGTTGGGCATCCATTAATCATTTGCCAAGCCAGTGCCCAATTTATTCTGACTAACACAATCAAAATCACCTTACCATGGAAGATTTTGGGTGCTCAGAAGCCAGCTTCAAGTGCCTTCATATTGTTTCAGCTGCCTCCTATTGCTCTTTGAAGAAAATGAATAACAACTTCGAAAATGAGGATAATTTGCTGTGCCTGCTGAAGCTCGGGGCTCTACAACAGGAAAAACCAGGGAATGGTCTCAAGCGACATAGCCCAGAGAGGCTTTAATTAAACAGGAGCGTCAAGCAGATTGTGCAGACACTGACTGGATCAGGCAAGGGAGAATTTGTGTCTGAGCCAGTCAAGTGACAGTCTAATGGGAACATCTGGGCACTAAGGAATCTTTTTATGAGGAATTAGGGCCTTAGGATCAATTTTAATCTCACCAAATCCGTAAGACCAATCACCAAGATTTTAGAGGACAACTTTTCATCTTTTTAAGGAACCATTCCTGCAGAGAGTCACAGAAACCTTATCAGTTCTGAGAGCTACTGAATACAGACTTAAGTAACCTTAAAAAGAAATGGCTTCCCTGAAAATGTACGTAAGAATACTATTATACAGATCCAGCAGGCTTTGTTCAGGGATATATAGCTGTATACATATTACATGTATGAATCTAACAATCATTAAGGAAAAAGTCTATGAACATGAAAGAGAGCGAGGAGGGGTATATTGGAAAGGTTGGAGGGAGGAAAAGGAAGGGGGAAATTAAAATCTTTATAATCTCAATTATAAACATTATAATTTCAAAAATAAAAGAGAAAGGAGAATGGCTTCTCCAGCTAATATGCACACACAGAATTCTTGGGGAAAGTAAACATCAGGTCCAAAAAGAAAAAGAGATTAAATCTTAAATTTAAAAATATTAAAAACTCAAAACCTGCAAATCCCATGAAAGAATACAGGATTCCTCAGAGGCCTTTTCTATCTTGAAACAACAATTCACAGTAAATGTCAAGGGTTGGCAAAGGGGTCAGAGAGAATGCTACAAGAATGTGGCCAAAATAAAATAACATGACATTACCTTGAGATAGTCTCAGAATAAAACCAATGTTAAAGAGACAAGTGGATTGCTATCATGCAGAGTGCTAAGCATCAAACCAGAATTGATGAGAAAGTGGGAGATTTCTATGGGCTAATCTCAGCCCACAGAAAAGGCTAAGTAAGGAGTAAACAACCCACTCTTTATGTTTCTGCATTCCATTCCTTGCTCTACTGCAAAGGTCAACATGATACAAGCAGACTTCTTTTCGGAAAACAAATCCTTCTATTGTCACGCTAGAGTAATCTAGTGTGCCTACCGCTCCACCATTCCCACGAGAGAGTACAAGCTATAGTCGAGCAAGCGTGAGAGTTTGCGTTGTATGCAGAGTACATTCCAAAAAAAAAAAATAACAGGTAGGATGCTTAATGTTTTCTCTGGGGAAATAGGTGCACTCAACTTAATTTAAACATTGCACAATGTATCCAGGTATAGATACATAACAGGGTACACAATTATCTATTCTTATGTATCTGGTAAGACTACACTTAATTACAAATATTTTTAAAATGTGCTAAATGTAAGTCATTATTATTATGTAAGTTACTTACTACATTAGAAGGTGGGGAATTAGAAATAGTAACTGAGACAATTTAGACAGGATGACACTCTAGGCAAGTATCTGAGTTTAAAAATTCCTGTTTCATGATTTGGGTGTGAAATAGACCCTAAAGGCATCTGTACTGAGAATCAGTCCCCCAGCAGCAGAATTCAGGGTTTGAGCAGCCTTGAGTGGTCACTGGGTAATGAAGACACTGTGTAAGTGGATTTATCCATTTATGAGTTCACAGGCCTAGTTAGAGGAAGAGGTTCACTGAAGGTGTTCATAAGGGTGTATCTTGACCTAGTCTTTCCTGTTCTGCTTCTTGACTTATGAATACAGTTTTAGATTGCTCCATTTTTTCTCCATGATGTCTTGCCTTGATATAGGTCTTTAATAGTCAGGCAACCATGGGCTGGAAGCTCTGAAACCAAGAGCCAAAATAACTATTTAGTCCTGAAAGTTGATTTCTCTCAAGCATTTTGTTATACGAGTACAAATCCAACAAACATGGCACATGACCTCATGTGGCTTTTGGATGGAGGAATCCTTTCTGAACTCACCATGATACCTTGTACCAAGTTATAAGGCGGAATGAAGGAGAAAAATCCCTTGGTGTGGCTATCTAAGAAATATCAAGAAAGATGCTGGTGCCAGCACATACAATAGGACATTATTCATGCTTTCAAAATCAAGGAAATTCTATTTTTCACATGAATGTGCATGTATGAATCTAGGGCACACGACACCAAGGGAACTAATCCAAACACAATGATTTTTAAACCTCAAAATTACTACCTTTATTGGTCATGAGGGTTGGCCTAAAAATCTCAGAGAGGTGGAATGGAGTCTGGCAAAGTGAAAATGCACTTCTCTCAAACAACTTTAAATTATCATTAGGTTAGAAAAAAGTAAGTTTAAGACAAAACACAAACACATGAGTATATCAGCATGGCCCAAGCTAGCAAAGTCATTGGTATTATTTTGCTCGTGATAAGTAAATGACATAAGGCCTGGGTTCTTAGCCAGCGTTTGAGAGTAACACAGTCGTGTTACTGCAGGCAATGTGCTGTGCAGAATGTTTGGAGGGCTGTGCTGTGTAGTCTGTCTGGAGGGCTGTGCTGTGTAGTCTGTCTGGAGGGCTGTGCTGTGCAGAATGTCTGGAGGGCTGTGCTGTGCAGAATGTCTGGAGGGCTGTGCTGTGCAGAATG